>CM039135.1:16679533-16889818 GCA_022036555.1 Microstegium vimineum | reverse complement strand
CGGTGTGTACCTGCCTGCGCCGGTGTTCTCTTCATGGACAGTTGTATGTTGCGATGTCTAGAGCCACGGCAAGAACGATATCAAGGTCCTTGCCCTACCTCCTGATGTGGAGGTAGTGGAAGAGGAGGCGAACAAGAAGGCAACGAAAAAGTCTCAAAAGAATGCCAAGGAAAATACATCAAATAAAAAAGTTAAGGATAAGAAGACTCAAATGATGCTAGGAACTTTCACGAAGAATATTGTATTTAAGGAGGTTCTAACGCTATAGACGAGGTAATATAACATTTCATTAATACAATGCATTTTTCATTCCATTTGTATTGTATAATAAATATTATTTGTGTAACGCTATACTTGTTACCATTTCTAGGTATTTTAATGTATTTTATCGGGCACTACATGGAGATGATGTATACACACTACATGCATACTGGAAAACCATTTGTACATGTTTGATTCTAATGTCAACAATTGAAACAATTGACATGTAACACGTTTACATTTACACGAATCAATGATGTCTACTCTAATGGAAAACATTGTTATATTATCGTGCGATCTATTCCTTTTTAATACAAATGAGTTATCCCGTAGCAACGCACGGGCATTCAACTAGTATAACATATAAGGTCAAAGGATAACCTCAACACAGCAAACAGCGGAAAAGACAACTCCGATCTTTGGGCGAAGGCTCCAACTTCACAGGGACAACTGACTAGTTGATCACAAGCCTAACTCCTTTAAGTACTCTTGCAATCTGATATTTTTGATAAGGCAAGGGTGAGCACTTAAAGTACTCAGCAAGAATAACACAGGGTTATGAAGCTCAAAAGGTTGACACTGGTTTACTACAGTTGGTTTTAACTTGGTCAAGTTTTAACCATAATTAGCTTTAGTTATGCTTAACCCAATTGATAACCACATGATCATTAATGAAACCACATTTTATCTCATAACTCCAAACTTACCATCATAAGTAGTTATAACAACATGAGTATCTAACACTGTGAGTTTTCTGAGCTACTCGTGACCATGAGCACGGCTATCATGATAGATTTACACTCTGCAGAGGTTACGCACTTTACCCACAAGCCGTGTTTCCCATATGCCCAGGATCATGACTCCCAAAACACTGCCAAGGTGAGCGGGCAGGGTACACTACGAAGTCTTTCAAAAAGTCTTTCTAGCATGTAGTAGACCCTACGGACCCAATGCAAAGGGGTATGTAAAGCCCCTACTCGATGGTACCCTCCCGGAGCGGTAACCACCCTAGGTCATGCCCTACAACCAGCTCGGCAAAGGTACCTTTCACGAACTACAATCATGCTAGTCCGAACTCCCATACTTGACTAAAGCCAGAGCCATATAACACTCATGGTTGTATTTAAGTCCCAGCTTTTGCCCTACAGTGTGGCCCTATTCCATGTTGCTATAAAAGCAAGTTTTAATCATCGTTGCATATATTTTTTTTGACACGAAAAACCGTGGGGGAGTTCCCCACGGCCGGCAAAATGATTTTATAAAGAGCAAAAAGGCAAACTATACAGGGAAGGAGGAGGGAGGGGGGAGAACTGTACAAACATTACAAACTGGAAGGAGAGAGGGAGGGGGGTACAACAGAGACAAATTATAAAGAGTCAAGCCAAAGTCTAAGAAGCAGTCTATCTGAATCCTGAAGCCTACAAGACTGCAGGGAAGCTTCATCCTTGAAGTTCTGGAGCCAACGGCTGAAAGTAGCAGAAGTACCATCAAACACACGCCTGTTTCTAATCTTCCAGAGCTCCCAAGCAGCAAGGACAAAAATCTCAGCAAAGAAGGGAACCGTGGCCTGCTGCCAGGTTTCCAAGATTTTTAAGTGAATATCATTGTGCTGAGCCCAAAGAATTCCAAGTTTGAGCCAACACCGCTGAGCAAAAGGACACTCAAAGAAGAGATGATAGATATTTTCATCATGGCAAGAGTGACAAAGGACACAGAAGCAGTCGGGCTGCACATTAAAATGTCTTTTGGCCAACATACTCTTAGTGTTAAGCATGTCCATGAGAATGAGCCAAGCGAAGAACTTAACCCTTGGGGTCACCTTAGACTTCCAGATGATTCTAAAGCACTGAGGAGCTGGCATGGTCAGGAAAGCAAGATTATAGAGCTTTTTAACCGAGTACTTATCATTTCTCCAGCAAAAGAGCCTCTTATCCAAACCCTGGGACAAGCTGAAAGGCTGAATATGAAGCTTAAGGTTGTCCAACTCTAAGCCCTGTTGATCTGGCAAAAGTGTTGAGGATGGCCTTTAGGCAGAAGAGTTGCTTAGCATCAGCCTGCATGATGAGAAGGGTATCGTCTGCATATTGAACAATAGGGAAATCTTCTATCGGCTGAGGGATAGGAAGTTTCAGCACCCCAGAATTTTTCAGATCATTAATAATGTATTGTAGGATTTCAGCCGCAAGGACAAAAAGGAGGGGAGAAAGAGGGTCACCCTGCCTAACCCCTCTTTTACACTTGAAGAATTTTCCCGGGACCCCATTAAGGAGGACAGAGGCAGACCCAGAAGAAAGGATGGCTTTGATCCAGCAAATCCAGCGAGAAGGGAAACCCAAGTGAACAAGCATTCCAAGGATAAAGGAGTGATCAATAGTGTCAAAAGCCTTCTCAAAATCTAACTTGATAATGACAATTTCTCTCTTGGACTGCTGACATTGATGAATATACTCAAATCTCCAAGCCAAGCAATCATGTATAGATCTCTGCCTGATGAAGCCATACTGATTTTTGTGGACCAACTTTAGAATAATAGGCTGAAGCCTGTCGGCTAAGAGCTTGGTGACCATCTTAACGCAACAGTTGAGCAGCGAAATTGGCCTGAAGTCAAAGACACCCAAAGGGCTACAGACCTTCAGCACTAGAACAATATAAGAGTTGTTGATAGGAGAAAGGTCCACCTTGTTATCAAAGAAGTTGGAAAACAGACTCAAAAAATCATGTTTTGATGATATGCCAACACTTTTGATAAACACACCGTTGAAACCTCAGGCCCAGGGGCCTTATCAGCCGGCATATACTTGACAATATTGTCAAAATCCGCGGGAAGGAAAGGTTGTACCAAAGGAGTCATGCTTGAATTTGGGAAGGAGGGGATTAAGGATCCAATGTCAAACTCCATGGCCACCTCATCAGAGGATCCCATTCTGTTCTTGAAGCTACACCAAAAGAGGTTAGCCTTGTCCTCGTGATGCAGAAGGGAGACACCATAATCATCTTGAATTTGAGCAATGAGATTTCGCCTGTAGGAAACTGTTGCCATGGAGTGGAAATATTTGTTGCAAGCATCACCAAACTTAACTCTGTTGATAGTGTTTCTTTGTTTCCAATAGGAGGTTTGTTGATTCACTCAGTTTCCCTTTAACAATTCTCCTTAGGTTCCACTCTGGGTTGAACAAAACTCTGAACTCTTCCACAACATCTAAGAACTTGATGACAATGTTGCAGTTTTCAATGAGGAGCTTAATATTTGAGAGGCCCTTACTCCAGTTCTTCAGAGCAAAACGAAGCCGTTTGAATTTGGAGGAGATGATGGAAACTATGTTCCCTCTGTTCCTAACAGGCTCAGACCAGGAGTTGGAAACTGTTTCTAGAAAGCTATTGTGCCTGGCCCAATAATTTTCGAACCGAAAAATATTGGCTTTCGGGATCTTAGTACCAATAGAAATCTTGCAGGGCATATGGTGAGAAGTTGGCCTAGCCAAAGGGGACACCATAGTGTTTGGGAAATCAGAAGTCCAATTAGCAGAAGTAAAAAACCAATCAAGTTGTTCGAGCAGCAGAATAGGCTGCATATTACTCCAAGTAAAATTCCTTCCTTTCAGAGGCAATTCAACTAATCCAAGATGATCAATGATATTTTTGAAGATTAGCGTATCTTGGAAATTACCCCCACTTTGGTTTCTGTTACTCAGAGATCTGTAAAAATTGAAGTCTCCTAAAATTAACCAATTCTCTCCATCTTGAATGTCCAGGTCATGAAGCCAAGAGACAAAGATAGACCTGGCAGGCTCAACACAAGGACCGTAGACAGTGACCAGGTTCTAGACATTTGCATCAAGTTTTGAGGAAAAACTAATGACAACCGCAAAAGGCTGGGTTTCAATGACAGAACCCTCAAACAAGCTACCATTCCACCCTACAAGGATTCCCCCGAGGCTCCCAACGAAGGGGAGAAAACAAATTTATCAAACTTTCTAGGAGCAAAATTCCTGATGTAGGAAGAATCAAACTGCGCTCTTTTGGTTTCTTGGAAGCAAAAAATTTCACAGTTACTTTCATCAAGCTTATTGCGGATCGTAGGCCATTTGGAAGCAGCATTCAACCCTCTAACATTCCAACATAAAACATTCCAGGCTCTATTCCTTAAAACATAAACTGATAAAAGCATAACCAAGGCCTCCACAGGAGGCCAAGCATAACTGGTTAAGGTAGCAAGTAACGACATAAAACAGGCACAGCCAAACGAGGAAAGTAATAAACATATAAGTTTTAAGACATCCAAAAGAGCTCCACACCACCTAATTCCACCTAGCAGCAAACGAAGTCATCATCATTATTCTTGCATATCATCGTCGCGACCCTTGAGAAGGTCATCATCAGTTAACTCCTCAGGAGCAACTCCACACGCATAGGCCCAGTCTTTGAGGTTCTGCAAAGTGATAGGACTTGCCCCTTCTTCCACACTGGTTGGCAATTTGCTAAGGTCAAACTTCTTACAACGCTTAGAGGCAGGCTCTTTAATCTTGATCATCTGAAACCCATCAACAGCAGAGGGGTTGAAGCGAGGACTGCGCCTTACCATCGTGTCAAAAAGGGGGGTTTTATCCTTTTACCATCCTTGTTTCATATATTCATTAGTCAAGATTCAATTCAAGATCCATTATGTAAAGCATAGCAAAGCTACCCATATGCATAATAACCCATTGGTGACAAGGTAAAAGGATAACAAAGCTATGATAGATCTAATAGGAATCAAATTAGACACATGCAATATGACTAAATGCATTATGGTGAATAGGTAACAAGGATGGTCCCATGCTATACTTGCCTTAAACGCGTAGATCCTTTCTTCACTTGATTCTCGATCTTCTGATGACTTCTTCTTGACCTCCACGTAATTCTCACCGATTGGACAATATCATGTACACCACACAAGCAGCTAAACAAACATGCATAGCATACAATAGATCTATTCAGAACAATACACCAATCAATGAAAAAGGTTTAAAAGAAATCTACGTCTTGCTACGATCACACAGACGCGAGAATCACACTAATCGGATCTATAACGCAATAAAAAACGTCTACCGAAAGATTTAGCTTTTAAAAGGGAACTAGACTTCATTTATTTTATCTATAGAAAAGGCATGTGTTGGATACTTCAGAGAAATACCCAAATTGAATTAATTCACATTATATTTTCTTGGAAAAACAAGATTAACTAGGTTTATTTTGTTTATGAAAAACCGAAGTGAAAACCCTAATTGATTTTAGTTGGAAAACCATTCATTATGGATTAGTCAAATATCATTTTATTTCAAAGAATAAAACATGTTTGGCACTACTGATAACAGAAAGATATTATCGCTACGAAACCGATGCAACTAGAACGGAACAGAACGGATCTAAGACGAATTAGTTATGAATTAAACTGGATTTTCTATACAAGATTAATTCATTAAAAAGATTAATCTAAACTTTATTTTTGAAAAGTTATTAACCTAGATGAAATCTATGCTAATGGATAGAGCATAAATTTATGAATCTAACGCAACTGGAACAGATTGATTTGGATCTAAAACGAACAAATTACGGGTATTTGAAATCAGTGGCAGATCTAAAATTAAGTTGAACTTTAATGAATTAAAATAAATCGGGAAATTCGGATTGATCGAAACAGCTCTGGATGGCGGGTTGAATAGCAAAAAACCGAGGGGCTCTTTAGCAAAAGTGCCATACAAAGGGGTATCTTTGATCTTGGACCACTGGACGGTCCAGAATAGATTGGAGGGAGAGAGGGAAAACTGCCAGCCGGGAACAGGAGCTCCGCGGTGGCCTTCAAGGCGGCGCCATGGCTGGGGCATGCCGGAGCTCGGCGGCGCAACGCGAACTCGAGCTAGGGTGCTCGGTTTTTCGAAGTGAAGGAACCGGGGGAACGAGGAGATCGTGGCGAACTCACCGGTGCTACTTGTGGAGTCCGGAACGGAGCGAAGACGGCTGGCGACGGGAAGCTGCAGCTCCAGGTCGTCCTGCAACACGGTGGCGAGCTCGGGTGAGCAAGCTGAGGTGAAAAGGAGAGGGGCAAGGGGCTCAGCGGGTTCGGCAGATTGACTCGAAGCCTTACCGACGAACTACGGTGGTGACGACGCGGTTCTGCGAGCTCGACGACGGCACAGAGCGGCGACAATGGCTGAGGCGGCGCTGCTGTTGCAAGGCGAGGCGAGAGCTCGTTTGCAGATGAGGGGAAAGCGGTGCGGGGGCGGCGCTATTTATAGCTGGATCCAGGGCAAGGATCCCGACGCAGATACGGCACGCGCGAAGAAGTCGCGGGGCGGTTCTGCGGGATCAGCGCGCGCGAGACAAAGTCCGGAGCCGTCACGGCTGGAGGAAGGAGAAGGGGCTGACGCGCGGACCCGGCACGTCAGTGGAAGAAAGGGGGGAGGGCAATGGCCAGGTGGGCCCGCGGGCGAGCTGGGCCGAGGCCAAGGCCAGCCCACGTGAAAGGAACAGGTGAGCAGCTAAGCTGCTGGGCCAAATGCCGAAGGCAGGGAGGGAGAAAGGTTTTCCATTTTTTTTTCTTTTGCAATGATTTTCCAAACTGTTTTCTAAAATGTTTCGAAAACATTTGAGTTTTGCAAAACAAATCAATACAAAAGAAATAATACAGAGGCATGAATGCACAAGAAAAGTTGCTAAACCTTAGGTTCCTTTTTAATTTGATAAAAGTTTAGGAGTAGCGGCCGTAATTTAGCTTATCGTACGGCCTTTCCTTTTTTGGTAAAAGTGTAATTATTCTATTCCTTTTTTGGCAAAAATACTAATTAACCTGTCTTTTTGGTGGGATACCGCCGTAACCAAAGCTACAACAGCTTGCACACCCAAGGACCAAATACCGTCCACATTTGCACATCTATACATTATAAAAAAGGCAAATAAGGCCAAGACCTATGATTTTAGGTATATACGTTCAAAAAAGGCCCATACATTTGTAATTTTTACAAAAGCACATCACTCTATATACATCTAGTTCTACACATTTGCACATCTTCTATATACTGGTCCAAATCTTGCTTCTCTGTACATAGCCTGCATCCTGCATGTTAAAAGAAGATAACATGTGTCATACATCTGTTGCTAGAAAAAAAAATAAAAAAAAAAAAAGATGCTTCTGTTCTTGGAACCTCTATTGGTGATAAGCAGGTAGCTGCTAGCAATGTTGTAGTGGATTCAATTTCTCTAGGCATTTTAAGCATCATTTATTAAGCAACAATGTCTTCCTAATTAAGCAATTTTTGTATTCCCAAAAACAAGATAGTGTCTATGTTCATTTGCAACCCACACCCACACCCTCAAGTATACATTTGTTGCCACCAGATTACTAATAACTTGGCTTACTAATGATATTAAATTTCTTAACTAAATTTACAAGCATATTTTTTGGGGTACTATTAGCATGTTTGCTGGCTTGTGCTCGTAGCGCCTAGCCTCACGGAGAAACTGGCTGATTGCGCTATATGTAAACTCGCACAAGACTGAGGCGAGCAACGATTGCCGCAGAACTCGCATCACGTGAGCTAGGCCTTCTCCTTATTCCCCATGGAGATTGCAGGGGATAAGTGGCTGCACTATTTTTGCTTAATACCTGCAACTTGCTCTATAGTTCTGCGACACTGTTCCTTTTGTGCATTCAGTGTTTACAGTTCACATCAAGGGTTGTGACTGACTAACTCGTTGACAGTAAGTGAGTGATGCGTCTACCACTAACACAGTGCATTTCCATTCAGGTTTCAGCAGGAAATTAATATGTTGGATGCATAGATAATATACTAGCATGATGGTGTCAGTAATCTATCCTTGATCATTGGCTAATGTCAACTCTATAAAATATAGCCACAAATATTCATTACATTACACAGATATAGTATTTTGATTAGACTATTCTATTATTTTGCACTAAATAAGTGTACTAAAATAATTTAGCATATTCGATCCCCCATCATGGGACTAAACAAGTCGAATTTGAGCAATTGAGCCTATTATGAAAAAGTTCACGCTAGCATGCAACTGATATAATAAAAACAATAAAACTGAGTCATCATAAAAACTTCCCCCCGCCTGTGATTATGTCAATTATAATTACATGCATGTGGGATAATCTATTGGTTGAACTAAGCAATTACACTAATTCAGATCACAAACTGTGGTATCAAACAACAGTATACTAATCTTAATGGGTAATGGCGAGGAACTTGCCTGCTTAGAATGCCTCATTGCTGACAACAAATCAACACCTCCCCTACCCTCTCTCATATCCACGAACACATTCATAATACAGAAAATCCATGCATGCGTAACAGCAAAGTAGGTCCAGTTAAAAACTCACCTGAAATCTGTGGTCAACAATAGGGTTGCATTCGTGCCCTGCAAGGTGCGTGACAGGAGGCTATAAGGTGCAAGGTGCTCAGGGCGAGGTGCAATGCAGCCGTCATCGAGAAACCTGTAACTACAAGTGAAACAAAGCAAGTATGCCAATTTAGAGTACGAACTGAACAATCAAGTATTTCTATGTATGCTTAGAAATTTGAAACCCACGTGAAGTAAATATAGTAATGTTGTAGTGGATTGCAATTTCTTAGGCAATTTAAGTGTATTCATTAGGCAATAATGTCTTCCGAAATAGGCTATTTATGTATTTCCAAAAGGCAAGTAGAGTATTTGTGTTCATTTGTGACCCACAGCCCGGCCCCATCCCACATTTATTTTAAAAACAGTTCAAATAGAAACAATCGTCGATCAGGCAAGGGGCGAGGATTAATGGCAGTAAATCTGTCGAGTTACACATGCAGTAAGCAGTGGCAGAGACAATCGTCGGCTGCGCTAGGACATCAACTGTGCTAGTGCTGCTTGTTGTCCATGTATAGGGGCAGCGCTGGACACGGTCACCAAGAGTCCAACAGCTTAGATTTTTGAATACAATGTAGGCTAGAAACACAGGGGTGGAAAGCAGATAGTATATACAGTGTGCTCAGGGACAGTGTCACACTTTTAACTCTTTAGTTCTAACTGTGCTATCTTTCATGTATTTTATATCATTTATTAGGAAAAATAGTGTTAAGTATCAAGCAATAATATGGTTCTAAACTAGTGGACATGCACGTGCCCCAGGCACATGTTTAGAAAACTTTTTAATGAGACAGTATAAGATCTAAGCCATTGCCTACAATTTGGATAAAATTGATATTGGATACTCTAACTATATAAGATATCACAGTTCAGTTAATACAAACATTGTTATCTATGACTCTATGTGCTTCTAATCATAACCATATTTGGCAATCCTGTATAGGAACCATCAAATTTGGCAATCCTGTATTTGACAACAATGTACTCTAGGATTTGAGATGTTAATCTTCTCGTGCTTGATTCCAACTGAAATACCAATTTCTTTAGAGACATCCGAAAATTCCTGAAAGCAAATAAATTCACAGATATCAATATGACTACCCTTGCAGATAGCTAATGTTACGGACCATCAAGCTTCAAATGATTAACATACTTCAAATATTTGCTTAATATAAGGATTTTCTGGATGCTTTTGATACATGCATCCTGTTGACACCGTTTTTCAGCATGTGTCAAATGAGCTAAGGTTTGACTGGTCAGCGGCCGTTCTCTA
Organism: Microstegium vimineum; assembly: GCA_022036555.1. Taxonomy (NCBI): domain Eukaryota; kingdom Viridiplantae; phylum Streptophyta; class Magnoliopsida; order Poales; family Poaceae; genus Microstegium; species Microstegium vimineum. The sequence goes on along the minus strand of CM039135.1, from coordinate 16,879,881 downwards.
TAGGTATCGGGAAATAATAAGCAAGTATTGTCAATGAGAATATGCTGCGGGAAGACTAAGTGTGCTGCCGATGGAGGCTGGATGGTTCTTGCCGACAAAGGTTAATTGGTGAAGTCGAATAACTTAAGCTATGAAGTTGCTAATGCCGATTGGTGACAGATTACCAATTGCCGATAAGGAGGCATTGCCGATTGCCGATGAAGAGTGGTTGCCGGTTGCCGATAGGGACTGATTGGTGAAGACAGTTATCAGTGCAAGCTTGCCGGTCGGGAAGTATTGCCGATGCCGATGGGCATGAGGTGCCGATGAGTACAGGGTGACTTGACACCTGATATCAGCAGAAGGGTGCCGGTGGTCAAAGAAGGAAGTCGCGGATTGAAGGGGTCTGCCGATGGAAAGTTTCCATCGAGGAGAGGTATAAGGAAACTGGTGATTTTGTACCAGTATTATTATAGTAGTTTGAGTCCGACTCTTACATAAGTCGTTTATTTTCCTTTAAAATATGCGTGTTTGTTTAGGAAAATAAGTATTGTTATCCAGCTCCTACGCGGGTCAGTTTCCTTAAAATTAGGAGTTTGTTTTAGGAAAGATACGTGTCGTGTCTTTGTACAACTCTCCATATGGAAGTATAAATATGTGCCCGAGGGCTACGAAAAGAAGAATCAATCCAATATCAAACAAATCAATTTTACTCTTATTCTACTTTTTATCGCAATTTACCCTTTTTGCATTAATTTTAGCTTATCAACGAGTTCTTCAAGCTTCGACGGGCTGCATCACCCTAATCTCCGTCAAATCCTTGCAAGTTCCGCGTGGGAGTACCTCTGAGCCTTGGCATCCGGGCGCATCGCTGTTGCCTCGTTCAGCTCTGCTCTAGTTATCCTGATCAAGCCTCAATCCCAGCATCCGGGCGCATCGCCGTTGTCTGGATTGGATCTTGTTCTAGTTATCGTCCTTGTCGATTAACTGGTCAAATCGACTGGCACGCCTCCGGTATCGAATTTCGGGTATAAGCCCGAGGTGTTCGCAGATCCTGACGTTTTTTGTGTCAACACCTCTTTTGGCACGCCCAGTGGGACACGATTATACAAATCTACACATCTATCATGGGTGATCACGCCGACGTTAACCAGAGGAACGTCATTGAAGTCTCCGAGGCCGATCTGAGAGATGATCAGAAGCAGGCCATGGAGCGGGCTATGGAGGAGTACAAATAGTTGTATCTGAAATCCTTCAGCCTCAGCAGGAGTGGCGAAGCAATCCAGAAGCAAGATCCGCCGTTGCCACGGCAGGTCACGTACGACGCCAATCCTGGTAAGCTACAAGAGATGGTTAATGCTGCTGTAAGTCAAGCATTAATTAGCCACTCCAACGTGTTGTCCAATACTGTCTACAATGTTGTCACGCAATCATTCAAGGAAGGACATGCACCGCAATATGTTGGTCCAGCGTATCATCATCTTGGATTGGCATCTATAAGCCCATCGGCAACCCCAATGGCGTCTTTCATTCCTGTGGAACCGTCTGCCGAGACCGAACCTGGCCACATCGTCGAGACCGAACCCTGGCAGCGTCACCAAGCTCAACACGGATCCAGCGTCGTCGGCAATGTCAGGACCAGCCCCTGCTAACTGGTGGGGATACGGTATGCCCCCGAATCTATATGCTGGTTCTAATCTAGTGCAGAGAGATGGTTCAGCTTGGAAGAACTCTACGATGATGCACAATGCCGCGCCTGCTCCAACTGTACAAGTGCCATCAGAAGATCTTCAAGTAATCCCTAAAGCACCTCTGATGCCACCATCGGCAAGCTCTATGCCGATGCAACACATTATGACAGCTGGAAGTCAACCCCTGGTGGCAAATTCTCAAGCTGGGGTGCTAGTTCCCCAAGGTAATCTGGTAATTGATTGCTCCAGAATACAAGAGCCACATGCTCCAGTCAGCTATCAGCCATCGGTAAGCCATATGCCGATGATTTATAATCCTGGATGGGTCAACCAGCCGCCAGCTCAATAGCCTAGCGTGTCGATGTATCATTATGGAGGCCCAACGTACACTCAGAGCGGACCATCGGTACAACAACCGATGAATGCGACGATTCAGCCTAATCCGCCAAGTGTGCAAAACTATCCATCGGTAAATCAACCGATGCATAGTGTTCAGATGATTGGTGTTGCGCCCGCGACTACTCCGCATCATCTTCAAGAGGCGCATCAGCCGGCTCCACAAGTCAACCAGCCAATGAGTCGGCAAGAGCAGGATGCATATTGGATCGGTAAAATTGTCGAAGTTATGAAAGAACAATTCGGCATCAAACCTAAGGTCAATACATACTCTTATTGGACTCCATATCCTCCTGCATATGACTTGATTCCTCTTCTAAATCGGTACAAAGTGCCTGATTTCACCAAGTTCTTCGGCCAAGACGACACGTCAACAATGGAGCACATCAACCGCTTCATTATCCAGTGCGGGCAAGCTGCCAGCAGGGAGGAGTTAAGGGTGAATTGTTCTCTTCATCATTGTCTGGATCGGCATTTACATGGTTCATATCACTGCCTCCAAACTCTGTAATCACATGGGCCGATCTAGAGAGGCAATTTCACAAGTACTTCTTCGCTGGCATACATGAGAAGAAGCTTACCGATTTGGTCAAAATGAGGCAACGCAATGATGAATCGGTGGAAAGCTTTGTTCAGAGGCTACGGGACGTGAAGAACAGGTGCTACAATCTGGTGTTTGATGATCGGCAACTGGCAGATTTGGCCTTTCAAGGATTGCTGCCACACATCAAGGACAAGTATGCGTCCCAAGAGTTTGAGAGCCTAAGTCACCTGGTGCAAAGGATTGCCGATCAAGATATCAAAACCTTTGAACTAAGGAAGACTTGGAACAAGAAGGTGACCTTCATCGGGAAGGAAGAAGACTCTGGGTCAGATCAAGAGCTGAGCGTTGATGCGGCCGAATGGGTGAAGGATAAAAAGTCTGTGTCTTGTCCGTTCGGCCAAAAAGAGACCGAAAGGTTCACCTTCGACATCACCAAGGCCGATAGGATGTTTGACTTATTGCTGCAAGAAGGGCGAATCAAGTTGGCGCCCAACCAAGTAATTCCATCAGCCGAAGAGCTCAAGAAGATTAGATACTGCAAGTGGCATAATGCAACCTCACACAGTACCAATGACTGTAAAGTATTCAGGCAGCAGGTGCAGTCAGAAGTTGAATCTGGGCGTATTAAGTTTGAAAATTCTAAAGTCCAAGAACCGATGAAGATAGATCAGCACCCGTTCCCAAACAATATGGTGGAAATCAGTGAAAAAAATAGAGTGCTAACATCGGAAGCTGCCAGGAAGAACTCATCGGTAGATCCCAACCACCAAGTACCTGAGCGCGACGCAAGAAGGTTTGCCGATGACAGGAAGAGCAAGAGGGTTGCCAATGAAGGTATCAGTGCCAACAGGGCTCCTGGAGTTGTAATCACGCACAAGCAGCCAAGGCGAGATCATCGAGAGCGGTATCGGAAAGAAAAGGAAGAGCATCGGGAGTGGCTTCGGCATAAGGACCACTGGAAGTGTCCCTTCTTCGTTTATTGCTGGGAAGAAGGTATCAAGCTGCCCACTGCCGATAATTGTCCAGAGTGCAATGGATATTACGCTATCGATCGGTCAGGTAAGAGACCTTGTTTTGATGATCAGGCACCCAGATACGCCAAGCAGCTCAGAGAGAACATATCGGCACATGACCGACTGGGGGGCAAGCTCAGTGCCCATGACAGGCTTGGCAGACGTGTTGACCAAGGGGATCGGGAAGAGATGGCCAATGCAAGAGTACCTGACGAAGAGAGATTCTCCAGAGATCCCAACATCGGAAGAAGTGCCAATGCAGGCAGTGGGAGGCAGCACCAGCCTATCTGGAAAACTAAGCTTCCTCAGTGGTGCCCTAAGGGTCTGACCAAGACCCAGAAGAGAAGGATTCAACGCCAACGCCGTGATGACCTGTATGATGATGAAGAACCCTCAAAGGAGAAGCAGTGGAGGCCAAAGCGCAAGGATAGGGATCCATCGGTATACATAAACATGGTCGTCATGTTGCCGATGGAATTCATGGCACCCGTCAGTGATGATGAAGAGACTGCCGATATGGCACAATTGGTGTTGGATCCGATGACGGCTGTCTTTGAAAAGTCTACCGATGATGAGAGGCAGCACTTAAGGGCTCTGTATGTTAAGGGCAAAGTGGATGGACAGCCGATGACAAAGATGCTGGTAGATGGCGGCGCGTTGATCAATATAATGACATATGTCGTGTTCAAAAAGCTTGGGAAAGGCGACCAAGACTTGGTCAAGACCGACATGAAGCTCAAGGATTTTGAAGGCAACGTATCGACGGCTATGGGAGCCGTATGTGTTGACTTAACCATCGGCAGCAAAACTTTGCCGACAACGTTTTTTGTGATCAGTGGCAAAAGCACCTACAACTTGCTACTAGGAAGGGATTGGATCCACGCCAATTGTTGTATCCCTTCTACTATGCATCAAAGTCTGGTACAGTGGATCGGGCACAGGATTGAAGTCGTCCGAAGTGAAGCCCCATCTACTATTGCATCGGCAGAATTGGAAACTTATGAGCAAACCAGGTGCATATCTGGTGAAGCCTGGGACAAAGAGTTCCTTAAAGTTGCCGATTACCGCATCAAACCGATCCAAGCAGTCGGTGCTGGAGAAGAGTTTTGATGGATCGGTTCGCTGATGATGGAAAACTGGGGCAGGGCTTCACGTCTGCCGATGACTTGCTCGAGATCGACATCGGCGATGGTAGTAAACCTAGGCCTACTTTTATTAGTGCTAAGTTAGATTCTCAATGTAAACAGCAGTTGATTGGTTTATTAAAGGAGAATAAAGATTTCTTTGCTTGGGATTATACAGAGATGCCTGGTTTAGACCGATCAATAGTTGAACATCGGTTACCCATCAAGTCCGGTTTCCAACCACATCGTCAACCTGCGCGCCGATGCAATCCTACTATTTTACCCAACATCAAGACTGAAATTACAAAGTTAATCGAGGCAGGATTTATTTGGCAATGTCGATATGCCGATTGGATTTCTAATGTGGTTCCTCTGTATAAAAAGAATGGAAAACTTCGTGTTTGCATTGATTTCAGGAATCTTAACAAGGCCACACCGATGGACGGCTATCCGATGCCCGTTGCCGATTTGCTGATTGATGCTGCTGCTGGACATCGAATTATTAGCTTCATGGATGGTAATGCTGGGTATAATCAAATATTCATGGCTGAAGAAGACATATCAAAGACTGCTTTCCGATGTCCAGGTCACGTTGGCTTGTTTGAATGGGTAGTCATGACTTTTGGTCTGAAGAATGCCGGTGCTACTTATCAGAGAGCAATGAATTTTATCTTTCATAAGTATATCGGTATGATAGTTGAAATCTACATTGATGATGTGGTGGTTAAGTCTGGAGACTTCGGGAAGCATCTTGCCGATTTGCGAAAAATATTGAAGTGCATAAGGGAGCATGGGTTAAAGATGAACCCTAACAAGTGTGCGTTCGGCGTATCGGCAGGATAGTTTCTGGGTTTCATGGTGCATCAGAGAGGCATTGAAATCGGCAGAAAATCTATTGATGCAATTAACAAGGTGGTTGCTCCTGCAAACAAGACTAAGCTGCAGTCCTTGATCGGCAAGATTAATTTCATTAGGAGGTTTATATCCAATCTGTCTGGTAAGATTAAATCTTTTAGTCAATTGTTAAAGTTGAAAGCCGATCAAGAGTTTATATGGAAAGAAGAGCAGCAGTCAGCCTTAGAGGAGATTAAGAAATACTTAGTAAATCCTCCAGTCTTAGTTCCACCTCAACACGGGAAGCCTTTCAGGCTATATTTGTCTGCCGATGACGGTGTTATCGGATCAGCCTTAATTCAAGAATTTGAAGGGAAGGAACGTGTAATATATTACCTAAGCAGAAGGTTGATGGATGCTGAAACCAGGTATTCGGCCATAGAGAGATTATGCTTATGTTTATATTTCTCTTGCATTAAATTAAGGCGTTATTTATTGTCGGCTGAATGCACTATTGTCTGCAAAGATGATGTGGTTAAGTACATGTTATCAATGCCGATCTTGAGTGGACGAATCGGTAAGTGGATTCTAGCACTTTCAGAGTTTGACCTAAGGTATGAATCGGCTAAGGCTGTTAAGGGTCAGGTAATGGCCGATTTTGTTACTCAGCATTGTAATATGGTGGGCTCTGTTGAGATTGCTCCTTGGACTTTATTCTTTGATGGGTCTACATGCAAGGATGGAGCAGGTATCGGTATTCTCTTGATTTCACCCCGAGGACAGAAGTATGAAATCTCGTTGCCGATTGTTGCTACTTCAACAAACAATCAGACTGAGTACCAAGCTTTACTTAAGGGGTTAGAATTACTCAGGGAAGTGCGTGCTGATGCTGTTGAAATCTTCGGTGATTCCATGTTAGTGATTAATCAATTGATCGGGACATATGAATGTCAAAGTGAAGTTTTGATTGCAGACCATGAACGGTGTTTGCAATTGTTAAGAGAATTCAAAGAGTATCGCCTTGAGCGCATTCCTAGGTTGCATAATGAAGAGGTCAATCGGTTAGCGCAGAATGCTTTAGGGTATCAACCAATTCAAGAAGTCACGACATCGGTAACAGTTGTCGATGACTGGAAAAAGGAGATTGCCGATTACTTAAGAGACCCATCTAAGAAGGTTGAAAGGCGTCTGAGGTTCCAAGCCACTAAGTATGTGCTCCTTGACGATGAGTTGTATTATCGGACAATTGATGGAGTTTTGCTTAGATGCCTCGGCAAAGAGGAATCAAAAGAGTTGATGGATGAAATCCATGAAGGTGTGTGTGGAGCGCATCAATCGGCATTCAAGATGAAGTGGATGATTAGGCGGAATGGATATTATTGGCCGACAATCCTTGAAGATTGCTTCAACTATTTCAAAGGGTGTCAGGACTGTCAGAAGTTTGGTAACGTGCAGAGGGCACCTGCATCGGCAATGAATCCTATAATCAAGCCTTGGCCGTTCAGAGGATGGGCTATTGATCTCATTGGCCAAATTTATCTGTCATCGAGTAAGGGGCATAAATTTATACTTGTTGCTACCGATTACTTCACTAAATGGGTTGAGGCAATTTCCTTGAAGAAAGTGACGTCGGCAAACATGGTGGATTTCGTTAAAGAACACATTGTGTACCGATTTGGTATTCCTCAGACTATTACTACCGATCAAGGAACCATGTTCACATCAGGAGAGTTTGATGAGTTTGCTGCTGGCATGGGTTTCAAGGTGTTAAACTCTTCTCCTTATTATGCTCAGGCTAACGGTCAAGCTGAAGCAACTAATAAAGGAGTTATTAAGCTTATAAAACGTAAGATTGAAGAAAACCCTAGAAGGTGGCATGTAGTGCTAAACGAAGCCTTATGGTCATATCGGATGGCTTGTCATGGTGCAACCAAGGTCTCGCCGTATCAGTTGGTCTATGGACACGATGTTGTCCTGCCTTGGAAAATTAAAACTGGTTCTAGGCGATTATCGTTTCAAGATCAACTGACGACCGATGATTATGCTACTCTGATGAAAGATGAGTTAGAAGATTTGGTAGGTCATCGGTTGAGGGCGTTGATTATTATTGAAGAGAATAAGAAGAGGGTTGTCAGATGGTATGACAAGAAAGTAAAAGTAAAGGAATTTGTCGATAGTGATTTGGTTTGGAAGTTAATTTTACCGATCGGAACTAAGAGCTCTAAATTTGGAAAGTGGTCCCCTAATTGGGAGGGTCCTTATCGGATAAAGCAGTCTGCTCCTTGTAATGCTTACATTTTGGAAACTCTCGAAGGAGTTGCATTCTCTAGAGCGATCAACGGGAAATACTTAAAAAAGTATTACCCTAGCATATGGGTAGACGCATAGCGTGCTCGTTTGGATGCCGATGAAAGAGAAAATTATATAAGCATCGGTAAAAGCGTATAGACATTATATTACAGAAGTCAAAATCAAAGTGTCAGAGTTACATTTGCCGATACTACAAATAGGTTACAACAAAGAGTGGATGGTTGATATCGCACGCAGGCAAATTTGTTCTATCTCATTCATCTCCTTGGCATCGGCACCAGCGGAGCCCTCGACCGGCTTGATTTTCTTCTTCCACAAGATGGCTTGTCGGGCATTCTGGTCCCTTTCTTGCCACAGAACCCTGATGGTATCGGATAATTGGGCTTTCTGCTGGTTGGCTGCAGTCAGAGCCTCCTCGACCCTTTGTAACTCAGCTAATAGGTCTTCTTTCTTTGCCGATAGCTGAGTGATTTCTTGACCGAGGTCGTTGATGGAGGCTTCTGCTTGGCCGATGCCCTTGTGCTTTTCATCGGCAATATTTTTGAACTTAAGCTTTTCTTCCTCGCTCTTGGATTGGGCAGCCCTATCGACAATGCGACGGGAAAGCCTCTGGTACTGGATTTGCTTACTGTCGAGGAAGGTTGCCTGGAAAACGATTTCCTCCATATCGGCAGGGAGGTGGCCTTGGATATCCTTGAAAGCAATCCTTGCTGCGGATGAATCCTGAATGAGATGGGGTGTGTCTTGTAGCACCAAGGAGAGCAATGTTTCAAGCTTGGTCTTGACCTCTGCCGATAGGGCTGGAACAGAGCTCTGTTCCTCTTCATCGTCATCGGGGATGTCGACTGCGAAGGAGAACAGGTTGTCCGCTTGAATGAGGCCTTGGCGTTCATCTTCATCCCGGGGGTTAAGACTGAAGGAGAAGAGACTGTCCGGGGAGTCTTGGGCCTAAAAACAGAAGAGTTAAAATATGCTGATCGTAAAATTATACTATGAGCTTTAAGATAATCGACTTACCATCTTGAAGCAGATCTCCTGCCTAGGACTTGGCATACTGGATGGTCCAGCCTCATCTTGGGCATCGGCAGCAGTTGTCGATGACTGAGCCTCCATCGGGGAAGCAGTCGACGTCGTTGGTACTAGTGGTGTTGTCACTGGCGCCGCTTCCGACGTAGTGCCTGGTTCTTGTGGTGGCGACGATGCTCCCTCATCGGGAACTTCGGCCGACGGTGCCGATGCCGATGTTGCCGCCGCTGCTATGGCAGGTGGAGTTGTTTCCTCGTCGGGAACTTCGGCCGACAGTGTTGATGGCGATGCCGCCTCCGCTGCTGCAGCGGGTGGAGTTGCCTCTTGATCGGGGACGTCGTCCATCGGCTGGTCAGGGATAGGAGACGATGGAGGTTCTGTCGATGACGCGTCGGCGGTTGGTGGTGCAACTGGAACCGATGACAGTCTTGCTGGTGGCGCATCGGTAGTGGATGGTACAGTTGGGACCAATGGCGAAGATGGAGAAGTCAGCCTCAGACGTCTCTTCTTCCTTGGCGCAGCAGCAGGAGATCCGACCCGCTTTGACGAAGACTGGGGGGAATCGGCAGCGGGACTGGGAGGCACTTGTCTGCTTGAAACAGCTGCCGATGACCACATCGCCTGGGAATATAAAGCAAGTTATACAAAATAAAATATTGCCGATAAAACAGTATGTAATCGGTACGGGCAAAGGTGAGTTTACTGCATGAACCCGCGTCAGGGCAGCAGCAGCGGCCGATGTAGCCTTGACTCTCGCAGGTGTCGGCATAGGTACCTGTTGAGGAGTGAAGGCAGCTAGCGTAGGGGCTTTGTTGCCGATGATTGATATAGGACCCATCATCCGAATATTGAAGGGCCTGCCATTGTTGCTCGTCGTGGGATCGGATCGTCGGCCTGTCAAGCGCAAAAAGGTTAAGTACCGATGACGGAAGCGAAGTAATAAGGAACACATCGAATAAGGACTTGCTGCGTCATCGGGGATGATGTGATCGGCGTCAATCATGTGCCGATAATGGTGCAATGACTTAGCAAATAATTGATGCCTCCATTCTTGCCACCAAGACTTGTACTCATTCGTGATGAAGGAGGTTGGTGACCAGGAGGACAAATCAATGTCTGATATATCGGCATCGAGAGGAAGGTTGACGACCTTGTTCCAGTCTAGAGCATTGGAGATTGTCTGTCTGGGCCTCACTACTTTGGAGTAGCAGAGTTTAATCGGCAGTTGGTCAAATGTCAGTTATCTCGCTGCTGCCGATGGGTAGTAGAACTCGTAAGATGGGGGGGGCATTCTTCCCAGACCCGAAGATGTTGACTGGAATAGCTTGGGGAGTGATGTTGGCCTTCATGATTACTTGGTTCTCAGGCACGTTCCCATCGGTGAGGTTGAATAGCAGCGGGAACTGATTGTTCTATGGAGGAGAGTCCATTATACAACTTCTGAAAAAATGCGCTGAACTGCTCTACATCGGCATCGGTCCCTGCCAGCACTATAATAGCCTCTCCAAAATTGAGTGGAGGGCGAGTTGCCGATTCATCATCCCTATACTGATAGTCTTCCGATATATCCCTCAGGAATTGTTGGGCGAACAGGTCAAACTGAAACACTTTCTGCATATGGGCGTTCAGCCACATGTTAATGAACCACCAGGGCCCCCCAAGGTTGCCGATGGGTTCACCTAGCAGTAACTTCTGAGATACTTGGTGTAGAAGGCGGTATGCTGCTCCAAGAAGGTATCTGCCCAGGGGAAGCCTTGTTCCATCGGCAAGTAGCTCGGCTGCAGGGAGGTGCATGGTGGTCGGTCCGACAGTTTTGCCGCAGAAGATGAATTTTTCTAGCCACATGTTCATAAACGTGGCGTGCTCCCGTTGGTTTACCGATCCCGTCTTCCGGTACTCATGGATGTAACCTGACCAACCGCCGATGTTCCTAGTGTTCACCTTGTGCTCAGCCTTCCTGTTGAATAGGGTGAGAGTATCGGGAGAAGAGATGTCCAGGCCGGTCAACATATGGACATCGGCAAGGGTAGGGTGGTTGGTCCGTGTCGGAAGAGGAAGGCATTCATAGTGTCCGACCAGAAGTAAGGGGCAGCCATCAGCATGTTCTCATTTTTCTCCATATCGGCAATGGAGAGTCTGATGCATTGGTCCAAATTGCGCTCTTGCCAGTAGGCTTGCTGTGCCCTAACCACTCTGAGGTACCAGTCCTTCCATCCCTTGGTAGGCTTGGGCCATGACCGAAAAGCGTCCTTCCACAATCCGAGGCCGAAACACTCAGATCTGAAGGGTACCCGGTTAGTTTCTGCATTGATTATGAAGGTGGGATCCGGATTGCCCATGGGGCCTAGGCAGCTGAAGTTGGAATCGGCAAGCGGGATGACAACCTTGTTGTACAGTTCCTAGGGTTCGAAGAAGAGAAAGGGAAAAATCAGGAAAGGAACGAGAATGATTCTAGATTCATGCGGAAAAGAACCAAAAAGAGGTTGGATTAGGAAGAGAGTAGGTCTTACCTTGGGGATGTCGACTTGGATCGCCATTGGAGCAGAAAGAGTGCTTACGGTTCGTCCTTGGATTGCGGAAAGGAACTATTGCTCGAACTCGTGTTCTTCGGAGGTGCCGGAGGTTGAAGACGAAGGCAGAGTGTGAAAGTGAAAATGAACTCGGGGTAAAAAGTAGTGTGGATCCCGGTAATTTTTATAAGCGTACTCAGGGGCATTTTGGGGTTCCGATTCATACTGTGCAGGAATGTGGAGAGACCCGCGGTAGATACGCGTGGTGATCGAGGTGATCTGCAACTGTTTGTGCTACAATCGAGGGATTTTATTATTAAATTGCGGTTCCGCACGCGGGGATCGAGGAAACTGTGCATTTATCTCGAAGGTAACGGCTACAGCAACGGCTACAGTGAAGAGAATTTCGGCACGTAAAGTACTATACGCTCTGAAACTGGGGAGCATATATTGACACCGTTTTTCAGCACGTGTCAAATGAGCTAAGGTTTGACTGGTCAGTGGCCGTTCTCCATAGGTATCGGGAAATAATAAGCCAGTATTGCCGATGGGAATATGCTACGGGAAGACTAAGTGTGCTGCCGATGGAGGCTGGATGGTTCTTGCCGACAAAAGTTAATTGGTGAAGTCGAATAACTTAAGCTATGAAGTTGCTAATGCCGATTGGTGACAGATTACCGATTGCCGATAAGGAGGCATTGTCGATTGCCGATGAAAAGTGGTTGTCGATTGCAATAGGGGCTAATTGGTGAAGACAGTTATCAGTGCAAGGTTGCCGGTCGAGGAAGTATTGCCGATGCCGATGGGCATGAGGTGCCGATGAGTACAGGGTGACTTAGCGTCTGATATCAGCAGAAGGGTGCCAGTGGTCAAAGAAGGAAGTCGCGGATTGAAGGGGTCTACCGATAGAAAGTTTCCATCGAGGAGAGGTATAAGAAAACTGGTGATTTTGTATCAATATTATTATAGTAGTTTGAGTCCGACTCTTGCATGAGTCATTTATTTTCCTTTAAAATAGGCGTGTTTATTTAGGAAAATAAGTATTGTTATCCGGCTCCTGCGCGGGTCAGTTTCCTTAAAATTAGGAAAATTAGGAGTTTGTTTTATGAAGAATACGTGTCGTGTCTTTGTACAACTCTCCATACGAAAGTATAAATATATGCCCGAGGGCTACGAAAAGAAGAATCAATCCAATATCAAACAAATCAATTTTACTCTTATTCTACTTTTTATCGCAATTTACCCTTTTTGCATTAATTTTAGCTTATCAACGAGTTCTTCAAGCTTCGACGGGCTGCATCACCCTGATCTCCGTCAAATCCTTGCAAGTTCCGCGTGGGAGTACCTCTGAGCCTTGGCATCCGGGCGCATCGTTGTTGCCTCGTTCAGCTCTGCTCTAGTTATCTAGATCAAGCCTCAATCCCAGCATCCGAGCACATCACCGTTGTCTGGATTGGATCTTGTTCTAGTTATCGTCCTTGTCGATTAACAGGTCAATTCGACTGACACGCCTCCGGATATCGAATTTCGGGTATAAGCCCGAGGTGTTCGCAGATCCTGACGCTTTTTGTGTCAACACATCCAGAGGTCATTGCTCCACGAACCAACACTGTTCAAGCAGATTGTGTAGTTAATGCTCTCACATACACGCTGATCAAAACTCCTAAGCCACTGCATCATTATAAAGAACAGCTGTAAGTTGCTTACATAGATGACATAAAGGACCTAGTTGCTAAATCAATCAAATGGGCACTTACCGTGCTAGTTCCATTGTAATTGTAGGGTCCACCAGATGTTACCACCAAGAGAATATTGTACTTGCCCCATGTCTTAGGATTTGAATACAGACATGAAAATAGCCTTGCAATCTCTAGAAGAGCCACAACTCCACTTCAATTGTTGTCGCTTCCCACAGAAAGTGCTGGAGAAAAATCCACGTTATCTAAAGACATCTAGAAGAACATCAAAGAACATTCTGGGAACAGTTTTTTGATAAACATACAGGTGCAGCACCGAAAGTGTCATAGTTTGCAACTATGGCAATAATTGGAAACTGTTCACTATCACCCTCTCCTTTCAATTCATATAACCATCCCTGCAACTCAAAAGATTCAGTTTCAGTGTGTTGGAACAGTCACTTATAGGCCTCTGTTTATTTAGGTGCTTCTGAAGGGAAAACCCCACAAAGCTACGTTAAGGAAATAAAAGCAAATTTTAAGTGACACTAAATTGATTTTAGAGGAAAGGCTACCTGAATATTTGAAATGGTCGGAGATGACACTTTTCTAGACTACAAGTTGAAACAAAACATATCAATAGAAAATACCAAGAGATTGATGGTTTCAAGTTGTCCATACATATTAGTTGGGGTTAGAATTCAAAGTACAAACAAGGCCAGCCAATTTAAAATATGCACAATTTCTAATGAGTATTATCAAAACTGTCGTCATGCAAAGCAAAGCACACTCGATGGATCAGTGAAGGCTTGAAATTCAATGTTCCACCAAGGCATTTTCTCAGGCACTCGGTGTGAAGCCAGCATTTCTAAATTCCATCAAGGCACTTCAGTTGTTGAGATAAAGTATACAATAGTGACAAAATGAAATATGGTTTGACTTCACACAAAAACACATGTAGCCACACAGGTTACTGCATCTACATGATGCTCAAAGGCTGTTGCTGAGTTTTCACATCATGCCAGTTCATACATATGCAGGACTGTTGTGTACCAGTATCCTAAATGAAATAGTTCGATACAGTAATGGTAGCAACTAAAAAGACAGGCAGACAGCTGTGTCTCATATGACCAAACGTGTGTCAAGATTTAAGTAGGATCAAACTGACAAGGAGATTGTGAAGAATGAAAAAAAATAACAGTGGAATTTCTGGCAACTAACTGTTGGCTTATTTTCTGAATAATTGATGAAGGAGTCTCAAGAACCGTGAAGGTTCAGAAAACTCACTGAACAAGCTGATGGATCCTACCACTGTCGTGTAACAGCATCCTAAATTAAATAGTTAAATGCACAGTACCAACTAAAAAAAGGAAGACAGCTGCATCTCATATGATTAAATGTGAATGAAGATTTAAATAGGATAACACTGACAAAGAGGTCGTGAAGAACCAAAAAAAAAGTATTATTGGAATTTCTGGTAGCTAACTGTTGGTTTAGTTTCTGACTAATTGATGAAACAGTCTTACTGAAAAAGGCTCAGAAAACTCACTGGACAAAGCCTGAAAATTGTGCACATTTACTGCAGTATAAATCCCAACTATGATTGTAGGTAACTATCATACCAGTCTTTGTTACCGGTATCCTTGATTAGGCAAAACAGTGTATTCGATTAAGCAGTAATAATGAGTTTACTAGAATGGTGGTCAATAGCTGGTTCAACCAGAGATAAGAAATGGGGAATGTCTAGTCGCCGGATGGTGTGTTGATTGAATGCTAGCCGGTTACTGGCATCTCCTACCTCGTGATGCATCTCGAAGGCCGCCCCTGTTGGTGCTGCATGGGTTGCTGCCTCCGCCTCCATGTTCACCGCGCCCCCTGCTCCCGCTGTCCGTAGGCGGACCTTGCCCGGCCGCGTCGCCGGCGCCCAGCAGCTACCCCCGCGTGCGTGGTCGAGGACGCGACGGAGCACCATCGGGCCAAATCGACCACCGACCGCCGCAGGTGTTGGAGAGGATGGCGAGGGCGCGGCCGGCGAGGACGGCGTGGCCGTTCGCAGATCTGGTGCTAGGGCGGTGGCGGGAGACCGGCGTGGCCGACGAGAACGACAAAGACGGCGAGGAGGAGCTTGCCCGCAGCGGCCATTGCGGGTGCCGAGGAGGCAACTGCGGAGGTCCGTGACGAGGAGCCGGAATGGCGCGCCGTGCCGCAGAGACGGGAAGCAGATGCGGCGCAGCAATCAGGAAAATGAAAGTCTGTTGGAGAGGATAAGGTTTGCGTTGTGGAGCCGGAATGGGTCTCGTTTTTACGTTCTCACTCTTCGATGTAGCGAGCCGTGACGAGTGACAATGGTACGGCCGGCTGTGATGAAGTCTTTACCTAAAAGTATTTAGTTTTCTAAATTTTCATGAACATAAAAATTCAAAATTAAATCAATTTTAATATATTTCAAAAATTCAAATTTTCGGGTGTTACACGCCACCGCCGGTCTTGCCTACGTCCACGGGACCACGCCGCCGGTCGTCTTCGACGCGTCTACGACGCCCGGCGTCTCCTCACATCCGTGTCGTCGGTCGTCTTCCACGCGCCCGCACCGCCCGGCGTCTTTCCCGCTTCCGCGCCGCCGGTCGTCTTCCCTGTATCCACGCCGCCGGCCACCTCCAGCACCATCCACTATGGCAAGAAGGGTGACGTTGCCTTCACGACGCTGACAGTTGCCTCCATGCCGGCGCATCTAGGGTTTCTCGTCGGCACGCCGTCTGATGCTATTTCGACCTCATCCCTCGAAGTCAACCTGGACTCCTAGCCTGTCGAGTTGAGGTGCTGCTGCTCTCTCTGATTCCCAGATCTTGATTGCTAGTAGTGAAAAATAGTAGGTGTAGCTTTTGGTTTGATTTAGTGAATAAAAAATCGAGCTGAAGGATACTGATAATTAGTTCTTCCCTTTCATACCTGTTAGCCTGTGTGACGCTACTATCAATTTACCTTGGTTATATGCTTTATTTGTGACTGTTGCATAATCTCTTCATCTATTGGCTACTGCAGTGAGTACTTTTCTCTGAATCTCTGATTTACTGAGAGCACTATGCACCAGCCTAAATTGTTACTTTACCGAATCAAGTAATGTTTTGTCAACTCTATATGTAGTGTGACATTTTAGTATTTTGAAGGTGGTCTTGGCTTTTAGACTTCTATTCAGTACAGTTATAATGCCTCATGTATTTTGGTTTAAATTCATAAGTCTAATTTGGAGCAATAATAGGTTTGGAGCTCAGGCGTACTCCCTGGAATGGTGATTATGTACTAGCGCTGGCAGTAGTAGTCTAATACTAATATTTCAGAACATTTTTTCTGAGTTAGGTCTTTGGAGTTTCTGCAAGCTACATTTTGACTCTGTTACAATTCAAAGACAACACCCGCATTCAATTTCATGTGTTCAGCTCTGTTACAGTGTAGGATTTTTTCCACTGATATTTATTTATCTTGTTGTGTTCTACAGTTCAAAAACAACACCTGTAAGTGGGCATTATGCATTCATTTATCCTATCCTCTGCTTTGTATTTTTGGTGTCCTAGCTTTGGCGTGCTCCACCCAGCCCATCCCAATATTCCATTTATCCTAAACCTAAATCTCTAAGCATTATCTGAATTGCAACTAAACCTCACCTCCCAATATTCCATTATTTAGATGTCTCTATTTGAGAAGTTGAGGGCTGCTGTGCTGTAAAAGAACCTATACGTAGTTAAAATAGATTGCTTTGGTACAAACTCTAGTCTAGACTTGTGATTTGTGGATCTGATTTCCTGTAGTACTCTGCTATCTAATCCTTGGTATATGCATGTATGTGCAAAGTGAATCTCCTTGTTATAGTCTTTCGCAAGATGTGGATTGAATTTTGTGAATGTATCTACGGTTGCATCACCACATCACACATTTTTGTTTCGTTCTTAGATCTCTTATTAATTTCTTTCAGTAAGTATACTAAGGAATGATATTCTCAATGAACTTGGATATAGCTAGCCATGTTTTCTGATCGTCCGATTAATCGCGATTAATCGTCCTTCTCGGTACCTAGGACTCGATTATACACTTCGATTTGATCAGAGCGATCAGAAACCTGATCGTCCGATTAATCGTCGATTTATCGCGATAAATCGTCCGATCAGGTCCTTTTGCCGATCAGCACTAGATAGTCAGATGGGTTGCTTTTATTTCGTGGGCTATATTTATTTGGGCCAGGCCCATTAGGGTTTCTCTTATACACCTCAGCCCCACTCTTTCTCTCCTCACCCCTCAGTCCTCACTCTTCACTCCAGCCGTCACTGAGTTGCATCTCTTCCTGCTGACATCTCCCTCCCTCCTCCCTCCCTTCCAGTTCCCATCAAAGCAAGCCACCTGCTGCATGCATCTCCCTCCCTCCTCCCTCCTTCCAGTTCCCATCCAAGCAAGCCATTCGTGGATCTTCCCTGCTGCTAGCTAGACGATTATATAGACGATTAGAACGATCAGATGTCGATTAATCGTCCTGATCGTCCTTATCGGTACTAGAACGATTAGGAACGATAAGCCGATCAGAAAACATGGATAGCTAGTAATGAATAGATGGAAATTTTCATTATCTTGTCTGTTTAATCTATCACTGCTTATTTGTTTGTAAATTTTAAGGTTACATATGAATCTGTTTTCTTGTCTAACATTGGGAAGTAACTGC
The DNA here is from genome assembly GCA_022036555.1 of Microstegium vimineum. NCBI lineage: Eukaryota > Viridiplantae > Streptophyta > Magnoliopsida > Poales > Poaceae > Microstegium > Microstegium vimineum. Next base: position 16,862,070 of record CM039135.1, on the reverse strand, counting down.
CAGTTCATGCATTAGAAGAAAAAAGTGAAGGCCCATCTCTTCTCTATACTGAATTTTGCGGATCCATTCCATACATGATCTGCATTTATGTTCATACAGGATCTGCATTAGTGTCGCATGTGCTGGCAACCAGGTCAGTGAGGAATATATAATATACATAGTTCAATGATTTTTGTTTTGGACCAAATAAACCTGTACAATGATTATAATAACAATAATTGTTTCTTGTTTGTTCTTTTAACATGTTTCTGCTTATCACAAATCTAGCATTAGGCTCATGCTCTGTACATTTTAAACTGACAGATACTTAGTTGAGATATGAGCTGCATGCTATGTATATCCATAATACATGTTCATGATAGCATTAAAGAAAGTTCACAAGCAGTTGTTCAAGGTATGCAAATCTTCTGTAGTTTTGGTTTTAAATTCCATTTTTTATCCAAATTTAATTAATCCTCCATATATATCTTTGTTACCACAATTTAGGTAATGGATACGATGCATCTTGAACAAAGATATATATGGAAGATTAATTGCAAGTTTAGGTATGCTTCCTATCTTTATCTTTATGCATCACTTCATGCATTGCAAGTTGTTTGATGTTTAGTATCTTGAGGCATATGAACTCAGATAGCCTTACTTTCAATTTTAGATATTCAGTAGGAGCATGTTTGTTCTTTTTGTCTCTGTATCTATCTGTGTTGCAAGAACTACAGTTTCTGTGATTTGATTCACTTTTAGTTTAGAAACTCAAAGCTTCTTGCTTTGCAGTGTCAGCAATTACTACTATTTGTTCTTTTCCTCACTGTTGGGTCTCTTTATTTCAGAAACTTGGTGCGACAACCATTCATATAAAGTTCAGGTATTATTCCCAACCATTGTCAATTTAGATCAACAACCTAGCTTTAGTCCAGCGGTACACATGCATATAAAGTTCAGTTTTTTTAAGACAATAATAAGTTTGTTACATTTTTCATGCTCGAGTCCAAGCTTACAAGCAAAAGCACAAAAGGTCCAACAAACTTGCTTGCTTTTGCTAATGTTTGAATGTTAAGTTAAGCCCGATTAATAGGAGAAGCTAACACTGAGAGTTTTCTCTCTGTTATTTTTTATGGGGTTCCCTCAATTTTTATGTATAATTGGGTTAACCTTGCACGATAGAGACCAATCACTATAGGCTGTTGCTGGGTGTCTGCGTGGTCTGGGAAATAACTTGCTTCATAGAGCTGTTGAATGCACAAATTCAAGGACTTTAAACACTTAACTAATTACTATTTCTTTGCTCAAGATAGAAGAGGTAGCTTCTTGTAACCATACTAATATTTTGAGAAATTTAAAACTGCAGGAACTATCTCAAGCACAACGACATTCCCTCTTGAGGTCGCACAGAAGCACATGCAAGTTGGAGCTGTTGGTGGCAAGAAGGTTTACAAGAACATGCTCCATGCCCTCCTGAGCATTCTTGAGGATGAAGGGGTTGGTGGCCTGTACAGAGGGTTGGGGCCAAGCTGCATGAAGTTGATGCCCGCTGTTGGGATTTCTTTTATGTGCTATGAGGCTTGCAAGAAGATTCTGATCGAAGAAGAGGATGAGTGAAATGTGTGCGGATGCATTACCTCATTAGAGCTCAGTTTTGCGACATCCTGACAACAGACAACTTTTGGTATTTCTTTGAATCGACTGTTGCTGGAGCTGGTTGAAGCTTAAGACCGAGGTTAGTGCTGCTGCAGTCAGCATAAGCTCTTAACCCGTTTTTGCACTCAGTTTGATTTGATGTGATACTCACATCTTATATCGGGATTTACTCTTGGGTACCACTTGTTGAAAGCATGTATTTCGTATCTCATTAGAGAGATGTATGGTTCAGATGCCATAGGCAATCATCATGGTTCGTGCTCGTGTGTTTTTGGGTTGTGCCATAGATCATTTATCTTTGTGATACTACATACTATTACAATGAGTTGTGTATTTAATGAATGGTTGCCTATTCTCATTAAGTGGTTCTAATCTCATGATTTTCTCATTTTAATTATTGATTTCTGAATTATTAAATGGCGCTGTGGTACCAAACAAATGGCGTTGTAAAATTGAATATTTGCAACCAAATTTAGTGTGGCAAAACATACTACGGCAACGCTCAAAACTATAATTTCGATGAGTAACGAATATAATTTCGTGGCAAACAGTACTATTGCAGCGTGATGATGGTCATTGCAACAACATCTATTTTGCAACGCTCAAAACTATGTGGCAAATAGTAATATTTCCACGTCAAGACCAGCGCGGCAAAAACATGTATACATTTTGCAACAAATTGGAAAGCGTGGCAAATGATACTCTTGCAACGACAAATATATCGTGGCAAATGCAAATATTGTCACGACCAGATGGACGTGGAAACAACATCATTAATCAACCAAATTGTAGCGTCGCAGAATGGCTTTCTTGCCACGAGAACTATCGTTGTATGTACTACCACTTGCAACTGAGGCAGGCGTAACAATTTTCTTATATTACCACGACCATGAAAGTTGTAGTAATGTCCTGTTGCCATGGTTGACAACCAAATTGTAGCGTCGCACAATGTCTTTCTTGCCACAGAAACGATCGTTGCATGCACTACCACTTGCAATTGAGGCAGGCGTGGAAATTTCTTATATTGCCACGATCATGAAGGTTGCAGCAATGTCATGTTGCCATGGTTGACAACGAGCTATTATGGTGGTAAAAAGCTCACGTACTTGCAACGACAAACTAACAATGGTTGTAATACATTATTGCAATGCAACTTATTGCAACCGTTGACAACGAACGTGATTTGGTTGTCACATCCTACTTTGCCAACCAAAAACGGTATATTGCAACGTTTTGTCAACGTTGAAATAGGGGTAAAACTTAGTAGTGTTGGCAATGATGCCACCAGCCACAAACTTATCAGGTAAGACGTGCCCGAGCTGTTCGAGTTCCCTCACAATAAGTTGGAACTCATGAGCTTGTTCGACGACCGAACGGTTTTCAAACTATTTTAAAGTCGTGGTACTGCTCCATCACATACAGCTCGCGCCCAGCGTCAGTGACAGAGAACTTGTGTTCAAGCGCTTCCCACAGTTCAACAAGACTTTTGATGTTCATATAAACATCACACAGCTGGTCAGAGAGCACGCTGAGGACGCATCCGACGAAAATCGTCGTAGCCGCAGTAAACTCCTGCACCTCTTTCTCAGATCCGAGAGGTAGTGCTAGAGGATTACTCATGACCCAAAATACGACCATAGCCGAGAGCCATAACTGCGCTCTCGTCTGCCATCTCTTGAAATTCACACCAGTGAACTTCTCCGGTTTCATCGAATCAGTATATCCCTTCATCGCTAAATGCCTATCAGGTTTTTAGATTGTTGGAAATAATTGCAATTTAGCGATGCATAAATTAATTCCGACAATTATAAAAGGAACAGCGATATGTATCACGGAAATACGAGCTGTTACTAGCGCTACGATCCGAGACTAGATCATGATTTCTAGCGCCAGTAACACAGAGAAAACTAGAAAGAGAAAGGGAGAAAGAGAGTACATCATTACAACGGGGGTTCGACGGCGTCGACGATGGTGCGAGTCGATGGCGTCGAGGAAGAAGACGGCGGCGGCGAAGGAAGAAGACGTCGACGACGTAGAGGGAAGAAGACATCCAGCGAGCAGTCGCGACGGCGCTTCCCAAAAACCCGATACGCCTCCTACCCCGTGCAGGGACGCGAGGAGACGCCGGCTTCGGAGCCTGCTCTCCCGGCACCGATGTCACGTCGGCAACGGGATGGGGAAGACCGGCGGCAACGCAGCGTAGTGGACAGGAAGAGTTTCAACTCATACTGAGGGCGACATCTCGCCATTTACTTATACACGCGTCACGACTAATTAAGGAAATCAATTAGCCGCTCAATCAATCACAACATTGCGGTAATTGACCTGTCATTAGTGCAATTACCATAATACGAGATTAATTGCTTGCCAAAATTGACCAGCGCAATTTTCTCCATGCATGCAAAAATTTAGAGCAGCAAAAGGAAGCCACGCACCCGCAAGCTAAGATCGGGACGGGAAATTGCCAGACCATTCATGTGCATGTCGTGCGTGCGCGCCCATTGGCCCCGCCCCGCCCGACGAGGCGAGGCGAACGCGTGTGTTTCTTCCTTTCCTCTCCTCATCCATTGCTCAACTAGAAGAAGTGAGCTCACCTCTTTAAGGAGGTGTCACTCCTTCTAGATTGGCAATGTGGGACTAAAGTCCCCCACCATGCCATGCATGTGTGAATGGGCCTTTGGAATTTATTTGGAATCGTTATTTGAGCTTTAGCCCAAAACTCTAACAGGATGGGGGTGTTGCGCTAGGGTTGGGATGAGGGGGCTCTTTGCAAAACAGCAAGGTTTCAGAATTTTTTCTTCTTCGTGTTGAAATAAACTGTACATGCGGGTTCTATCTTTAAAATATCAAAATGTGTTTACTGTTTATAGGGAAGGCGAGTTGGTTCTCGGATTGATTATAACAAAGACCGATGACGTTTTTGCAAAAAGGTACAGAGACGCGTGTCAGGCTACGGATGAGCCACCAAGGCTTTGAATTCTCTCCTGCGAGCAACCAAGTGGGTTTAAACAACCCCCAATGGCTTGGTCCGATGATGGGTCTAGGACATCGAACAGAGCTTGCACTCAGAGGGCGCCGCCCAGTCGCCGGGCCACCCAATCAAACACCCTCATACTCTCTCTATTTTAAAATCAAATCGTTTTGAATTTGTTGATACGTCTAATTCACTATATATCTAGACATACATTATATCTAGATACACTATAAAATAGATGTAAGTTAAAAATGGAATCACATGCTTATTTCACGATAAGGTGAAACTTAAGGTAATAGAATGCGCTTGAGTTTGTATGTCACATAATACCACCAAAGAATCTCCAATCAAGAAGTGAACATAGTTAGATGGAATAAAAAAAAGATGGAACCAAAGAGGAACGAAAGAAAAAGGTCAAAATGAAATTGGTTACCAGCTCTTCCGACATTAATTCTAATTAGAATAACTTATCTTATAGCCACTTTGAGTTATGATAATTACTATACTAATTTATGAGATTATAGTAATTCTATGTAGTTTACTATAACGTTACGGTAAATATCTCCATATGTCTATAAGGTTTACTATAACGTTACAATGAATATTTTCATGTGTTATAATAATACAACTGTCGTAAAAAAATATTTATTTTATCATAAATTAATATATAAAATTGTTATATATGAAGGTGATTATATAATAATTTATTTTATAGTTGACCACTGAATATACTCTTTTGTTGGCTCACTTTTACAATGCCTCGAGGGCAAAGTGTGCGTGACCTGCACAAGGTACAACCCCGCGAATCCTGCCTCAAGAAGAGTTTGCAGCTTTCATGGCTCTCTCGTTGGCAGCTGTGGAAAGCTAAGAAATGTGTTGGCATTCAGAGCAAAGGGCATCAATTAGCCAGGTGCTTGGAGCTTGTAAAGCCAGCAATGACGCGCTGGGCACAAACTTTTAAATAAGGTGTAGTCGAATTTTGAATGAATAATTTAGGATGCAGGAAGTATAATAAATCAGGTTTTGGGATCTCTTTACCCCGGGTTGACCTTAAAAAAAAGTTAGCGCTGATTTTGGAACTGCTCAGCTCACCTATGCCCTGGTCGATCCCATCTTGTTACTGTATTTTCTTGAAAATACAAAAATGGTCAAAGGTATATAGGATTATCCTGTCCCTTTTCATTTGCTAGTTGTGACTTGTGTGGTGCACTATATCACCTAAAAGATTGTGATGAGGTACAGGTCTCAGTTGCCTAAGCTTGTAATGATCGATATATATGAAACCCTTACATAATCTTATTAGTTTTGCTTGTTAATTTATTTGGTTGGTGTTTTTCCTGCAATTGTAGGTTGTCAAAAAAAATCACTAGTATACTATTCTTTTGTTTCTAGAACTCCTGTACCTGTGTAGCTATAGTTGAAAGGTCTAGAATGGCTAGGGGGTTGAATAGCCGCCTAATAAAATTTTCTACAACAACATTAGATAAGGTGATTAGTATAACAAATGGCTAAGGTGAGTTTTGCGCTAGCACTACAAGGGTTGCAAGCCACCTATCCACAATTCTAGTCACTAGCTAAAGATAAAACTATTTCAACTAGAACTAGAGAAATTTTACACTAAACAAGGTAACTAGATTACTCTACTTTGCAAGAATGTGAATAAGTAAATGCAAAGGGTAGAGTTAGGAAGATTATATCGACGTGGAGAACAACAATCAATAGATAACCAATGAATCAATAGAGACAAGAAATCCTTGGCAAAGAGATTGACACAATGATTTTTTACCGAGGTTCTCTTGCTTATCGGTAAGCTAGTCCTCGTTGTAGCGAATCACTCACTTGAAGGTTTACGCGCTAATTGACATTACATGCCAAACCCGTCACCGGGTGCCGCACAACAAACACAAGATGAGGTTCCACAAGCTACGAGCAATCCACTAAAGATACCTTTCACGAATCTCCTGCGGGGAAGGTTCAAGAACCCATCACAATCCACCGATCAGAGCTGGAGACAAACACCTTCATTCGCTCAACGATCCTCGTCGCACCAAGCCGTCTAGGAGTCGACAAACTCCAAGAATAACAAGAGCTCCCGCAATGACGACGATCACCAAGTGCCATTAACATGCAATGTATGACTCAATGCACTTGGTTCACTCGATCTCTCATGAAATTTGCAATTGTATCAAAGAGAAGAATGGTGGAGGCTATCTCGAGCAAGCACAAAGTGTGTGAGTGAATGGGAAGTACAAGCAAGACCCCAAAGGGCCGGCCATATCACATATATAACTTTTCCATCAAAACTAGCTGTTTTCACCCTTCTCCACGCTTTCTGCAGAGGCTCTGGACACTACGCATCCAAGGGTCCGAACCAATTTGCACTGCGTCTGGACCACTACGTAGTTCAATCAGAACCGTTGGCGCGCTCGGTTAACATGTCCGGACGCGACCTCCCGACGTTGCGTGATGTTGCCTCCGGACCAAAACACACGCGTCCGATCGCTACTTAGTATAGTTTCCAAAGAGCACCTGAGCTCAGGACGCATGTCCGAACCAGGGTGTCCGACCAAAGCCTTACATCTGGACTCCACACAAAGAGTGTCTAAAGAGCTCCAAACCCCGGGCGCATGTCCGAACCTGCACCTCCGGATCGTAGCCGCGTGTCTGGACCCAATACAGAGAGTACCAGAACGCTCAAAACACTCTGGACGTTGTCCAGACCTTCTCCTCCGGACTAAAGCTCACGTCCGGACCTACTGCACCAGCTAGGGTATGCCTTCGGACACGTCAACATTAGTCCGCACCACACATACACCCTAGCGTCCGGACCTTGTTTGTTCACCGAAACAACTTCAATTTCTCTCCCAAGCTTTCATGTGCTAACACCAAGCACTTGTGCACGTGTGTTAGCTTTTACTTAATATTTTCTTGGAATTAAGTTCATTGTTCTCACTAGTTCATATGTTTTATGCAATGCAATATGTCCTAGTGACACATGATAACTGTAATCATTCACGAATTTTCCCTTCTTGATAGTACGACTATCTATCCTAAACGTGATCACACTCTCTATAGTGTCTTGATCACTCAACCGAAAAATTGACTCCTATTTCACCTTTGCCTTGAGTCCATTTTCATTTCCATCATCCATGTTAGAGCTTTGCCATCATCACCTTAATCCATTTAGCTCCATTACATGACATGTACCAACCTATCTCATACATTCACTTAGAGAGCAATAGGTTAGCACAAATGTGGGTTTCATCAATTACTCAAAACCAAACCATGAGATTTCAATAGTACCCCCTCCATCCCAAATTATAAGACATCCCAAGAATCTTGGAGAGTCAAAATATCTCAAGTTTCACCAAATTTATATGATAATATAATAACATTTATGATGTCAACTAAGTATCATTAGATTTATTATCAATTATATTTTTATAGTATGCCTATTTAATGTCATAAATATTTTTAGTTTTTTCTATAATTATTGGTCAAACTTAAGATGTTTCTAAGATTCTTGGAATGTCTTATAATTTGGAATGGAGAGGGTATTGGATAGTACTGCTATTGGAGAACCATAGCTCAATTAATAACACTGAAAAAAATAGCGCGCTATAGCGTCGAAATAACGCCGCTATAGCGTCCAGAAGCAGCTATCGCAATGCTCATTAGCGCGCTATAGCGCCAAATAACGTCAAAATAGCGCTGAATAGCGTCAAAATAGCGTTTTTGCCAAGCTTCCGCTAAATTTTATAGGCCGCGATTTTTTTCATTGATTAATAATAAACAAAGAGTTTATTATATGGTAATAGACAGCATGCGCAAACGATGTTGTGATATATCTTTAGCTAGTTAAATTCACACATGCATGATACAAGATCGTCCATCACAACTTTATTCATACACCATTTATATAGGCATGTACGCTGTAAGGGTACATGAGAGTTTTAATTAAGTACACACATTTATTATTGTAGCGGCATTTTTATTTTATTAGAGATACAATGCTGCATGCACACGTCTACCATATTTTTCTTACATATATGTGTCCCGCGGAGGACAGCCCTGATTAGTAGCATGGGCCGCTCTGGCACCCATTGCCGCAGTAGTCGCCGCCAAGGCCACAAAACCCGTACTGGCTGCAGCAGAGGTTGTTGCTACATGTTGCGCCACCGCCCTGGCTGCCGCACTGTGGCTGGGCGTAAGTGACCAGCCCAGCATAAGCAAGCAAAAGTAAGCCCACCACGAGGACCTTGAAGGCCAGGGTTGCAGCTTTCATAGTTGCCATATTATGCAGTGTATAAGCTGGATGTCTTGAGTGAAGTTGGAAACGAGATGATGGAAGCATGAACCAGCAAAGGCGCCCTTTATATAGGCCAGAGGTCAGCATGCAGCCTTTCCACCCTTCTGATCGACCGACTTCAGGACAAAGTTAGTCTACTAATGCCATAGTACACCGGTATTAGGTCCAACATATATCTTCAGAAATGGCTTCAAATTTCAGAGTATTGCAGTACAAACCCAAGAATTTCTACTAATGGTTTGAAACTGCAATAGTAGGTCATCAACTCTTTGGCAGTACAAACCCAAGAATCTCAGAGTATGGGTTCCACTCGTTGGTAGTACAAACCCAAGAAAACATGTCAGAATTCCACAGGATTAGAATCTTAAAAAGAAATTTGTCAAAATGCACCAACAGTACAGTGGAAGAAACCAGGAAAATATCAATGTACCTCTAACAGTACGCTAATACTTCATCCTAAGAATTTCTAGAATTTCTTCAAGGGAACAAGAGCATTATAGGCAATTTTCTCTGTGAATATGGTGTGGGTGAATGACAACTCAGTGTACGGGGACAAGACTACCCCATATTTGGTGGACAAGCTTCTAAGAGCACTCACAATACAGACTCTATCATAGAGTTTAAGTCTATTTATTATCTTCTTATTTATGATATTTTGCTGATGTGATAGATATTTTCGAGATAATAAATACATTTAGACTCTATGATAGAGTCTGCATTGTGAGTACTCTAAGTGGATGACGTCAAACTAACTAGGTAAGTTGGGTGTCTAGGCGATGGCGGTGAGCCTTAGTCGCTTTTGCCACGAGGTTGACACCATCACTAGGGAAAGGCTTGCTGGTTGTGAGCATATCTTGGTACACACTAGTAGGATTTTGTTTATGAGATGGAAAACTCATTATCAGATGTGCCTCCACAACATCGTTCACTGTTAATCACAAGCTCCGGCAGGCAATAGTGCTTGTCTCCAAAAATATTAAAAAAGCTCACGACGGCATATAGGCCCACCTGCCGCTGCCAATCCCACCGCCGATACTGTCGCTGAGCAACGACCATCTCAAGACAAATCCCGCCGTCAAGCTAGTAGCCACTAGGGCCACCATCATTGAGCCTGTAACGGCTGAGCCGTCAGCAGCCGAGATCTACATGGCTAAGTGTGAGATCCGTCAAATTCACCAGATCTACATAAGAGGGTCGAGGGGGCGTGCGACAGCTCACATGTAGTAGGAGGAGACGGTGGGGAGGCACCACTAGTACTAATTTTTGATCCTGTTGCACTGATAAATTTTTTAGTAATGGAACCAAAATTGATACAATAGCTTGGTATCACATCAATTTAGTGTTTAATGCAAGCCGATGCAAGGTTCTAGCTGAAATAGCTTTTCATATATTGGTTTGATGTGATGTCGCTTGCGAGAGTTCTCTATGGCATCGGCCATCCATTGTCTCTTGCATCAAAATAGAGAGGTACAAAAGAATTATTGCATCAAATCGTTTTGATACGATGTCACTATTGCATCGGCCATGGATGTCTCTTGCACCAAGATAGAGAGATGGAAAAAGGTTATTACATCAAAATCATATAGATATAATACATCTAATAAATTTGATGTGCAATGGCTAACATTTGGTGCAATAGACTATATTGAATCAACATTAGGTTCGGTACAATAAAATATATTGCATCAACATTAGGTTCGGTGCAATACATCCTATTGCATCGACATTAGGTGCTATGCAATTGAAACTTTTGCATCAACATTAGGTTCGATGCAACATAAACTATCGCATCAACATTAAGTTTGATGTAATACAAACTATTACATCCACTACTACAGGATTTATTAACCGTGGCGGTTGAAATGGATTAACCGTGACGGTTATGTTAGGCCAACCGCCACGGTTAATGTATATTAACCAAGGAAAAAAATAGCCCGCTATTTTTGCCGCTATAGCCCGAAATAGCTTGAAAAAAATTGTGCCGCTATTTACGTTCAGGCACAATTTTGCCGCTAAAGTCCACTAATTACGGTTTATAAAACGCTAAACACCTTGGCCTTAACTCGCTATTTAAAACATTGATATTAACCGTGGAGGTTATGTTAGGACAACCGTCATGGTTATTAACCATGGCGGTTTCTTATGTAAACCGCCACTGTTAATTACTATTAATAGTGGCGGTTTCTTATAGCAACCGCCACGGTTAATATTTTCCAAAAAACAAAAAAAATATTTTTTTTAATTTTAAATATAGATTTCAAAATATTTGTCTCAAACTCAAGCACAGATTATATAAGAGGACATAATACATAAGCATACATGGATTAAACAAGTATATTACATTAAGTTCATAGCTATTTTATATTGCATCCATTTTCATTTGCCAAATAATAAAGATTTGCGGCATAGAAATTTACAAAAATATAAAATCCAATGGCACAAAAAGGCAATGATATTAATCAATTTGTGAAACCCCTAGTTTATTTTTGGATAATTGATGAAACCTAAGTGAACTAACCCTTTGCTCTAAGCGAAATGAGATAGGTTGGTTCAAACCAAGTGAAAAAGCTATGTGGCACTCAAGGATGGAGATGGCCAAAAGATGGTGATTAAGTGCTCTTCATTTGGAAAAAAGAGAAACAAAATGGTCTCAAGGCCAAGCAAGGTATAAAAAATAGAGCCATTTTGTTTTGGTGATAAAGACACTATAGAGAGTATGATCACATTTAGGATAGATAGTTATACTATTAAGAACGGTGATATCTCAAAGAAAATACTATTATCCAAGTGCCACTAGGTGAATTAACTACATATACATTTGCATTAGGACCTAGTGAGTGCTAACATCCCTTGAAAACTTGTTTGAAAAATGCTAACTCACGTGCATAAGTGTTGAAACTTGGTGGAGTTAGCACATTTTCACAAAGGGATGAAGTTGAGAAAAGATATAACTGCTCTGGTTACATCAGACACTAAGTGCTAGCATCCGATGGCTAACCCTAGCACAACAGAGTCCACAGTGTTGCATAGGACGATGTGATGGCACTATTCATGCACTGACCAAGGGAATCAAAGTGCATAAGATGTTATTTAGTGTCTAATGGGGGTACATTGGATGCATTCGATGTGAAATGGATGGTTCAAACCTATCGGTGTTGCATCGAATGCTAGTGAGCATTGCATCCGATGTAGCTTTGAATGTTGAAACTACGAGCATGCATGAGAGAGCCGTTGGGCGCTAATGGCTACATTCAAACAACTAGTACACATGTCAATGGGCGATACATCAGATGGTGCCGCCTAGCATCTTATGCTCCCGTAGATGGTCCAATGAAGGGGTAACAACTATGTGATCTTGTGAGGGTCTTTAAATAAAGGTTGGCCGACTTGGGCTTACTCTTTCCATTTTATGATTTTTCTGTAATTTACTATAATTTTTATATATTCAGCCAAAAGAAATAAAAAATAAAAAAGACAAAATTATTGTCACTTTAGCAAAACCACCCTCGAAAACCATACATGAAGGTAAAACGAACGGTTTTTAAATTGGAGGAGTAAAGATTTATATTTTCATGGTTCGAGGAGTAAAAACAGACATACGCCAATATTAAAAGAGGAAAATTAGACTTTTCTCATAATATAAGAACGGTATAAGAAAACTAGAGTTTTTCTTGCTTGGCCCTTGATCGGATTAGATCATTTGACATACCTCAATGGGCTCGACGCCGCGGCCCAGACTTGTAATGGATTTCGACCATGCTTGGATGGACCTTATAATCAGACACAGGCAACCCAATTTGAAGCGCCGCTGTCGGCTGGAGCCTGGAGATTGCAGTCGCATTTGCAGAACAACGAAGACCAATCATCACACGAGATCCCCACAACCAATAGATCTCTTCCGCGTCACATCGCGCACCAATGCCATCCGCCGACGCCGACGACGGGATGCCGGCGCCGCAAACACGAGCCGTCATCTCGCACGTCATCTTCGACATGGACGGCCTCCTCCTCGGTATCTTTTCTCCCTCCCCTTCTCCGTTTGCTTCCCTTCACTGTTTCTTGGCCACCAGATGCAGATGGGCACCGGCTGATGTTCTTCTCCCAATCCCACTCCCACGATGGTTTGTTTCTCCGTTGCGTGCGGGTGCAGATACGGAGGGGTTCTACACGACGGTGCAGGAGAAGATCCTGGAGAGGTACGGCAAGGTGTTCGACTGGTCCGTGAAGGCCAAGATGATGGGCAAGACCACAGCCGAGTCCACGCGCATCTTGTTTGAGGAGTTCGGCCTCGCCGGCCTGCTCACCCCGGAGCAGTTCCTCGAGGAGCGCGAGACCATGCTCATGAAGCTCTTGCCCACCTGCGTTGCCATGCCAGGTGAGCAAGATGGTCTCTGCTTCTGTGATAACTACATCACCATTTTAACATGATTGCATGACTGAGTAAACTGTCATGGTAATTTGTTTGGCCTGTACAATTGTTGTGGAAAAATGTCATCTAAAAAAATAAAGAGAAACGTCATGCATTGCAGTAGTATGAACGTTTTTTTTTTTTGGAATTTGTAGTACCAGTCAAGTAGGAGTACAAACCAATTTGATTGCACTACTGATTTTTTTAGTTACAAAGTTGAATTGCCTTTTGGCTGCTTGTTATTTCAACGCGTGAGAATGTCCCTAGTGTGTAGCATGGTGAATTAGATATGTATACATGTTTGTTTACACTGCCTGATAGATGAATTGTTTCTTGCAGGTGTGCAACGCTTGATCCATCTTCTCCATACAAATGGAGTGCCGATAGCTGTTGCAACAGGGTAATTTCTCGGCATGTTATGATCCATTTACTCTTATTTTTCAACAGTCCTTCCTTGAATGCACCTACTGCTTTTTACTTTACAAATTAGAATCCCATGAGTGATCTTGTTTGCTGTTCCTTCACAGAACCCATAAACATCACTTTGCACTGAAGACACAAAACCATCAGGACATATTTTCCGTGATGCATCATATTGTCACCGGGGATGATCCAGAAGTGAAGGCGGGCAAGCCATCTCCTGACATTTTCCTTGCTGCTATGAGGAGATTTGAGGTATTGGAACGACCATATAGGAACAATTTTAATTGCTACTTCCTGTTAGAATGCTGCATCATTTCTCCCCTGATGCCGTCACATTATCTTCAGGGTAACGTAGAACCTAGTAATTGCTTGGTATTTGAAGATGCACCGTTGGGTGTGGCAGCAGCCAAAACTTCAGGAATGTAAGCGATTTTTGTGTTGGCTTATTTTGGCACCCGTTGGTAGTGAACTTACATTTTTTTTAATCTTTCTGTAGGCACGTCGTGATGGTCCCAGATTCAAGGCTAGATGTTTTACATCACAAAGGAGCTGACCGAGTTCTCACTTCACTATTGGAATTCAATCCTAGCGAATGGGGCCTGCCACCTTTTATGGATTAAATATGCCATGTTTCAGTGAGTGGATAAATTTGGTTTTTCTGCAGAGGTTACAAATAAAATGTCATTAATGGTTTTTACTATCCTCATTAGCCTTTAATGCAGATGGTATTAATTAATCTAACAACACTTGTACCGTAAGGCCAGTCTCAATGGTTATTTCACGGAGATTTTATGTACATTAAATAGTGTGACACATCAGCTAAAATGAAATTTTTATATGAAATGGAGAGGAGAGAGAGAGCAATCCTTTCATCCCGGTGAAAGGATCCAGCGGTGTTTCCAACGAGTTGGAAATCGCGTGAAACGCCCATTGAGAAAAAAATTTCATATTTCCGATCTCATGCGCACGCGCCTCTCTGCAACCATCCCCTTTGTCATCTTTTTTTTTCTGGGCATGTGCAGCAGAGTCGAGTGGCTACTTCAGAAAATCCGTCGCAGCGCCGCGCAGGTCTGGTACCTAAACCATCACCATCACTCCCTGCGACACCAGCAGGTCTGACACTCACATCTGCCCCTGTTGTGTCTTTTTCCAAACCGTGTTTATCTTTTACTAGTATATATGTACAGTAATTAGCAAGCATATTATATGTATATTTCGCTCATATTTTAGCAAAAATTCTGTACATTGGCTCCTAGCATTGCAGCGTACTACGGAATAGAGTTTGATCCTAGCAAAAAAAAACATACTGCTACAAAGTCATCTAGCACATTTGATCCCATCAAAAAACAAGAAATAAATGCTACAATAAATCTATGAAACTGTGAAACGAAACTATACCATTGAGAGAGGTTGTTTCATGTTCCAGCTTCCAAGATAATTAGTATTAGAAACAGTGTCATGAAACGTTACATTGAGGCTGGCCTAAGTACTCCATATTAATCAAGCTACAGTACTGTAATCAATAACGATGTGCTGGGTAGAGCAAGGAGAAAAGGAAATACACGGGGCTCATCATTGACCTGAGAGCTGAATGGTGACATCTATTCTTCTAAAGCCTCGTGGCATACCAGAGAATGAGAAGACAGCGCCAAGCAACATCCAATGAAAAACGGCAGTGTAAACTCTATTAATTTGGCAGAGGAGTATCCAAAGCACTGTAGTTGTGTGTGTGGCTTTGGTTTTACTGAAATCGTATGTACTCTGTAGTTGTATTTTCTCTCTCCTCTCCTAAAAAAAACTGTAGTCCCTGAAGCCACTTCTAGGAAGCTTCACTGGCTTTCATGAGCCATTTGTACGGTGCAAAAAAGCGGAGAAGCCGAAGCCCCCATAAACTATGCCAAAGAGGCTCTGAGTTAGCTCATCGCAATTTATCAGCTTCGGTAGAAGTTGCATTATTGGCAACATAAAAACATTTGGAGACAATCAATCAGCCTTCCCAAGTTAGAATACAAAATCTTGTTATAACAGTGCAAATCATCTTTAAATCTTTTTTCTGTAGCTTCGTGTGGTCATTACATTGTACTTCCTCCATCCCTAGAAAGCCATTTTATTTTGTCTATGTCAAATCATCTTAAGTTTGACAAAGTTTCAAGTGACCAAATCATCATTAAGTTTTATGGTCACTACATCTTAGAGCGCAATCATAGAAAACCAAGCAGATGTAGAGTGATAGTTTTAGGTGACCAAACGACCATATCATTCAAATAACATGAGGCCAGGTCTTATCCTAGTAGAAACTTATTTCACAATTAATTTATAAGTTTTCCATGAGACCAGATGGGTTTTCAAAGCTGGTTGAGCCTGTTTGTACTGCAAAGGCAAAGTCACCACCCCCGAATAGCTATTCACTGCCAGGTCTAGTGTAGAGAGTCATCAGGCTAGACCAGTTCTAGGAAACTTATTTCCTGTGTTTGTTGCTTCTGATCAGGTTAAAGTCACACCCTAAGCAAAATAGGTAAAAAATCATTTTCACACAAAAAAAGATATTTCCTGGATAAATTCCCTAGAAAAGTCATGTTGAGCTAGAAGCCCCCATGATCGAGTGACTTTTGCAGGAATCCATTTCTATGCAAATTCCATCCATGGAGGCTGGTGTACTTGGTCACCTATATATATATATATATATATATATATATATATATACGGATAAACATTGTCCAGTTGTCTATGCGACCGTGGATGCTTAAATATTGTGTGCCTATTGGCTGCTTTTTGACGTGGGGTCCACCTACATCCAGCTTAATTTGGGGACTGCAGTCTGCAGCAGTTAGAAAACCGGACAAACCGAGCAGTACATGTATGCGCTGACAAAAAAAAGTGACATGCATATGGGACCCATATGAAAAAGCAACCAATCACAACTTTTTGTTAAACACTACGATCACATATACAACTAGAATTTTCACTCTCCTATATATACTATCTCTTGAATAAATGGTACGGAGTACTTCACACTGCATATTCATTTAAAGGAGTGAGGTATATTTCACAACAACTTTATGAAGTGTTATGAACTTCTTTTTTTTATCAAACACCTAATTTTAAAACTCCTCTCACAAAGGATAAAGTGAGATGAAGCTGAAAAAAAAGTATCTTATCTCAGCGCTCTACCTCATTTCTCTCGCATCCATGTATAAAGTTATTGATGAAACTATTTTGCCAAACACTTTTTTCAAAAAAAAACAACTCAATTTTATTTAGAAAGTTGTTCATAAGACCGTTTTCTAAAAACTAGTGAAACCGAGTTGTACCAAACAGACCCTAAGTACCTACGCTCATCACTAACATGGGCGTAGTACACACGACACAAGCACATTTAAACAGTGATGATATTATCGATATATGTTTATTTTTGTTTATTTTTATTCTGAACATGAGGTAAAAATACATTATATATATATAGGACCCCACTATTTAGCAACCTAGTTGCTGAATATTATTTAGCACTCCACTATAGTATTTTATTATCAGTGAACCCAACAGTAATAATTTATTAACACTCTACTATAGTATTTTATTCTGGTGAGGCCAGCAGTAATAAAAATTCATACATGAGTAATAAATTATTACCGCTGGACTTACCAGAATAAAATGCTACAGTGGGGTGTGAAGAATCATGGTCCCTTGTGTTTAGACGATTAACGACAATGCTAGGTCACTATGACTAACGTGTGTTTTGCAGAGGCAAAGTCATTTGAGTTAGGTCATTAGTGATGCTAGATGAATGAGCTTAATGGTATTCATGCCCTCAAGATGGAAATTATTTCGGTTTCAAAGGATGGAGATACAAGTTGAAGACTAGGCTAGCTCTTAGTGCCATGAGGTTGAGAAGGGCACTAAGTATAGACTAGGACTTTGTTTTTCCTTTGACCGTACTATAAAGGGGGTATGAGGTTAGTAACTTGACCTAGGAGAGTTTGAGAATGTTGGTGTATGCACACATGTCACAACTAGTCCTAGAGACCTTGCTAACATCCCTTGGTTAGCCCTTGAGATGGTAGGAGCAAAACCCCTAGAGAAGTATTAGTGAAAAGAGTTGGAACAGAGGGAGAAAGAAGCTCTGGACCAGTTTGCCTAGGAGGCTCCGGACCATTGGAAGTGGTCCAATGGTCCTACCTTAGGCAGTGCTCTGAGGAAGGTGCTCCGGACAACCTGTTCGGAGGGCACCGGACTAATGGAAGTAGTCTGGTGGCCACCTGGTTCTGAAAGGCTATCAGACAGTGCTCCGAACAACCTGTCCGGAGGGCACCGGACTAATGGAAGTAGTCTGGTGGCCACTGTGTTCTTCAGTGAGTCTCAAAGGAGGCTCCGGACTAGTCCGATGGGTAGTCCGACGGTCCTCAACAGAAGATCGCTTGAGTCCAGTATGCACCTAGCTCCGGACCAGAGGCTCCGGACTAGGCACCGGACTATTGCAAGTAGTCCGGTGGTCCCTATTCAGCCTTGGATTTGAATTGGACTGCATGCTCCGGACCAGGAGAAATGGTCCGATGGTGAGGCTCCAGACTAGTCCGGTGCTTTCACAGAAAAGAGAAAAAACAAGAAACGACTAGTTTTGGAGGTGGGGACTATTTATAGTTGCCTTCCTCGTCCAAGTGAGCTCTCTTGACCATTGTTTCACCTAAGGAACCCTTGAGAGAGTTCTTGGAGAGCCAAGTGCCTAGTGAGGGAGAGATTTGAGAGAGGTCATCTTGTTATTCTCTCCTAGAGTGATTAGGAGTGACTTGTGTGCATCCATCCACCTTCCTAGCCTTGAGTTGGTCAAGTGAAAGTCTTGTGCTTGTTACTCTTGGTGTTCGACAGCACCTAGACGGTTTGGTGGTGTTCGGAGGAAGTGATTGCCGGAAGATTGTCAGCGGCTCTTCTCCAAGCTTCTGTGATCGGTTGTGGGCGATTCACCGAGCCGGAGTGGCGAAGAATCAACCCATAGAGAGCACTCTACCCTTGCGCGGGTAGAGGGGGAGCTATACCTTGCAAGGTGCTCCAACGAGGACTAGGGGTGTGTCGACACCTCAATACCTCGGGAAAACATCGTTGCGTCAAGAATTCCTTTCCCTAGCTCTTTACTTACTTGCATTACTTTCCGCCTTGTTCTTTCAATTCCTACTAGAATTGCTTAGGTTGTATTTCAATTCCTTGGCTTGCTATTGCTTTCTAGTGAGGATACACCTTGCGGTAGACACTAGGGGGTGATTGGCATTAATAGGTTTTAATATTGCTTTAGAAATTTAAAAGAAGCCCTATTCACCCTCCCCCCTCTTGGGCATCTAGATCCTTTCAATTGGTATCAGAGAAAGGTTGCTCTCAAATTAGGCTTTACCGCCTAGAGCAAGATGTCCCATGGGGATGGACCGCCACCCATGTTTGATGGGGATGATTTTCCGTATTGGAAAGTGCGGATGGAGGCCTACCTTAAGGTCGTGGATCTCAGTGTGC
Organism: Microstegium vimineum; assembly: GCA_022036555.1. NCBI lineage: Eukaryota > Viridiplantae > Streptophyta > Magnoliopsida > Poales > Poaceae > Microstegium > Microstegium vimineum. The sequence goes on along the minus strand of CM039135.1, from coordinate 16,842,825 downwards.
ACAAAGCCGCTACCGTAGGTGGCACCGTGTTTGTCGATGATCCCTTCTTTGAGAAGACCAATGCCAAGGCAAAGAACATTCTTTTTCGTGGTATTGACAAGGATGTGTTCAATCGTGTGCGGAATTGCAAAACCGCAAACGATGTTTGGACTGTCATTTGTGCGCTACACGAAGGGACCAAGTGTGAGCGTGAGGAACGCTACCATTTGGTCATGGCTAAGTTGAACTCCTTTACTATGCTTACTCATGAGAATGCTAATGAGATGTACTCACGTCTTAATATTCTTGTAAAGGAGTTGAATGGACTTGGGCTCAACCAAATGGCGTCGGCCGATGTGGTATGCAAGATCTTGTGTGTCTTGCCCATTGAGAAGTATAGCCACATCGTCACGGTGCTTCACCAAGGAGACCTCTCTGCCGCCACACCAACTCAAGTCTTGGGCAAGATCAATGCTCACGAGATGTACATGAAGATTGGTGATGGTAGCTCTTCTACCTCCAAGAAGAAAGAAAAGGAAGAGAAGAAAGACTTGGCTCTCAAGGCATCCTCCAAGGAGAAGTGTAAGATTCAATATGTTATTGAGAGCGCAAGTGAAGAAGAGGATGATGAAGACCACATCGCACTCATGGTGAGGAATACCACCAAGATGTTAAAGAATCTTAACAAGAGTGGAGTCAACTTTGACTCAAAGAAGAAGAAATTCTTCACAAGCACCTCAAGGAAGTCAATCTCTCAAATGAAGTGCTATAATTGTGGCACTCTTGGTCATCTAGCTCATGCTTGCCCCGAAGAGAAGAAAGACAAGTTCAAGAACTACAAGAAGAACAAGGATGGCAATGATGACTCAAGTGATGATGACAAGAAGCAAGACAAGCCATATAAGAAGAAGAAAAACTTCAACTTTCACAAGAAGAAAAAAGATGGCAAGGCTAACATTGTGGGTGATTGGCTCACCGACATTGAGGACTCTAGTGCCTCCGATGATGATGAGAGTGAAGATGAGAAGGTGGCCTCTTTGGTGATTGGTTCTTCTCTTCCACTGCCACCTCTTCTTTCATCACCGGGCTCATCCTCTACACACCTATGCCTCATGGCTAAAGGTGACAAGAAGGTAAAAATAGAGGATGATGATGAGAGTGGTGACTCTTGTAGAAATGATAGTGACGATGAAGAAACACCTTCTTATGATGGGCTAATTAAAATTTGCAACAAGTACGCTAGCATCATAATTAAGTACAAAGGTAAAAATGACAAGCTACTAGAGATCAAAGGAAACTTGCATGATAAGCTTGACACCTTGACTAGTGCTAATGATGATTTGAAGCTTGAGATTAATTCTCTCACATCTAGCACTAGGGAGCTCAAAGCCTCTCTTAAGCAAGCTAATGAGAAACATGATAAGCTTGAGAGGTCAACACAAGAGCTCCACACAAGGTATAACTTGCTAAAAGATGACTACCAAAATGTGAAGCAAGAACACGGCACACTAGTGGTAGCAAATGAATTGCTTAATCAAGATCTTGCTACACATGTTGCTACTAACCCGTGTGCTAAGTGTGATAGTGCTACCTCTTGTGATATCTTGATTGATGATGTGGCTCTTGAGCAAAGTGCTAAGTGCAAGGGAAAGAGAGTTGTAGAAGCCGACAAGTATGATGACTATGTCAAGATGGGAGAAGAGAACTCAAAGGTCAAGGAAGAGCTAATCACTCTCAAGTCTAATAAGCCTATTGTCATCAAGCCGGCTCAAGAAGAAGACAAGGATGCTATCACCTTTATCACATCTCTAAGAGAAGAAATTGTCAAGCTCAAGAGTGACAAGACCAAGCTTACAAGTGGCTTTGAGAAGTTCACCAAGGGTCACAACCTTCAAAGTGAGCTTTTGATGAGCACGTCATGAAGAATGACAAGACCGGCATTGGGTTCAAGGAGAACCAAATCATGAAGGCAAAGGTGGAGATTGAGGCCAAGAATTATTACAAGAACAAGTACAATGGCTGCAATCAAGAGTACTCAAAGCCCAAGCCAAGAAGATGTTTTGAGTGTGGTCAAGTGGGTCATTTCGCTTATGATTGCAAGACTCAACCACCCAAGACCTTGCCCAAGCACACAAGGCCATTTGCTCATGATGCTCACTATGTCATCAAGAAGGACCACAAGGGTAGACCACTAGTAGTGTTCCTTGGTCCACCAATGAAGAACAAGCCTAGAGTTCTTTGGGTTGCAAAGGAGATGGTTACCAAGGCAATGGGGCCCCGCTTTGAGTGGGTTCCCAAACAACATGCTTAACTCCAAGTTGCTTGTGTATATGTGAACTACAAGACCGGTGGAAGTCATTGGGTGATGGATAGTGGTTGCACTCAACATATGACCGGTGACTCCCGGATGTTCACTACACTTGAGGAAGAATGTGAAGGGCGAGACAAGATTACCTTTGGGGACAATTCAAAAGCTAAAGTTCAAGGTCTAGGCAAAGTGGCAATCTCCAATGATCAATCAATACCAAATGTCTTGCTAGTACAATCTCTAAGCTTCAACTTGCTTTCCGTGGGTCAACTTTGTGATCTTGGATTCCATTGTCTCTTTACTCCAACCGAGGTGATTGTGACCAAGATTGAAGATTCATCAATGATATTCAAAGGGTTTCGGCAATACAACCTCTACTTAGTGGATTTCACCTCAAATGAAGTCGAGTTGCAAACATGTCTATTCTCCAAGAGTTCTTTGGGTTGGCTTTGGCATAGAAGATTAGCTCATGTGGGCATGTCAACTTTGAAGAAACTAGTCAAGAAGGAGATGGTTAGAGGTGTGAAGGATGTGGTGTTTGAGAAGAACAAGTTGTGTAGTGCATGTCAAGCTGGCAAGCAAGTTGCCAACACCCATCCCACTAAAGCATTCATGTCAACCTCAAGAGTCCTAGAGCTACTCCACATGGATTTATTTGGACCTACCACCTATGCAAGCCTTGGAGGAAATCTCTTTTGCTTAGTGATAGTTGATGACTACTCTAGGTACACTTGGGTGTTCTTTCTTCAAGACAAGAGTGAAACTCAAGCTATCTTCAAGAAGTTTGCAACAAGGGCACATAATGAGTTTGAAGTGAAGATCAAGAAGATAAGAAGTGACAATGGCACCGAGTTTGTCAACACCAAGATTGAAGACTATTGTGATGAAGTGGGGATCAAGCATGAGGTATCCGCCACATATACTCCACAACAAAATGGTGTTGTAGAGAGGAAGAACCGGACGCTCATAACTCTAGCAAGATCTATGCTTGATGAGTACAACACTCCGGAAAAGTTTTGGGCAAAGGCCATCAACACTGCTTGCTATGCGGCAAACTGCCTCTTCATCCAAAGGCTATTAAAGAAGACTCCCTATGAGCTTGTGAATGGGAAGAAGCCAGATATTTCATTCTTCCGGGTGTTTGGTTGCAAAGTGTACATCTACAAGAAGCGCCAACACTTGGGGTAAATTCCAATGGCGGTGTGACCTTGGTTTCCTTGTTGGATATTCGCTTAAGTCCAAGGCATACCGTGTATTTAACAAAGCCACCGACTTATTTGAAGAAACGTATGACTTGGAATTTGATGAAACTAATGGCTCCCAAGGAGCGCTTGAGGATATTGATGTAGGTGATGAACCTTTGAGGGAGGCAATGAAGAATATGCCAATTGGTGCTATCAACCCGCAAGAGGTGGAAGAAGTAGAAGATGATGATAATCAAGATCCTTCTCCACCTCGCACACCTCAAGTTGAAGAAGATCAAGTAAGGGAAGCTAAAGAAGATACCTTCATCCCTCAAGTTCAAACCGAGGCCGAAGCAAGCAATGTTGAAGCACCACGTCCCCCTCCTCAAGTTCATGATAGAAGATCAACACTTATCCTTCAAGCACACCCCCATGATCAAATCATAGGAAGTCCATCAAGGGGAGTAATGACTCGCTCTAGACTTGTATCTTATGTTGAACATCACTCGTTTGTTTCCTTTGTTGAGCCTACTAGTGTTGAGGACGCACTTGCGGATCCGTATTGGGTGAATGCCATGCATGAAGAACTCAACATCTTCACCCGGAACCAAGTGTGGACACTTGAAGAAAGGCCAAAGGGAGCAAGAATCATTGACACCAAGTGGGTGTTTAGGAATAAGCAAGATGATCAAGGCATTGTTGTGAGGAACAAGGCAAGATTGGTGGCAAAGGGGTTCTCTCAAGTAGAAGGACTTGATTTTGGAGAGACCTTTGCTCCGGTTGCAAGACTTGAAGCCATTCGTATCCTTTTGGCGTATGCTTCACATCACAAAATGAAACTCTTTCAAATGGATGTGAAGAGCGCCTTCTTAAACGGTTTCATCAATGAACTTGTCTATGTCTCACAACCTCTCGGGTTTGAAGATCCAAACTTGCCTAATCATGTCTATAGGTTGTCCAAGGCTCTCTACGGATTGAAGCAAGCTCCAAGAGCTTGGTGTGAGAGGCTAAGGGACTTCCTATTCAAGAAGGGCTTCAAGATCGGGATCGTCGACACAACACTATTCACCAAGAAGCTTAATGGAGAGATCTTTGTTTGCCAAGTATATGTTGATGACATTATATTTGGGTCAACAAACCAAGACCATTGCAAGGAGTTTGGTGCATTGATGTCCAAGGAGTTCGAGATGTCAATGATTGGCGAGCTAACCTTCTTCCTTGGCTTACAAGTGAAGCAATTGAGGGAGGGCACCTTCATATCTTAAGAGAAGTACACTCATGATCTGCTCAAGAAATTCAAGATGGAGGATTGCAAGCCAATCAAGACCCCAATGCCTACTAATGGGCATCTCGATCTCGATGAGGGAGGTAAACCGATTGACCAAACTCTCTATCGTTCTATGATCGGTAGTTTACTTTACCTCACCACATCTAGGACGGATATCATGTTTAGTGTGTGTATGTGTGCTAGGTTTCAAGCAAGCCCTAAGGAGTCACATTTATGTGCGGTCAAAAGAATCCTTAGGTACATAAGGCACACCCCTAGCATTGGCCTTTGGTATCCCAAAGGAGCTCCCTTCCTACTTTGTGGCTATTCCGATTCGGATTATGTCGGGTGTAAGGTTGATAGGAAGAGTACCTCTGGCGGTTGCCATTTGCTAGGAAGATCTCTTGTCTCTTGGTCCTCCAAGAAGCAAAACAGTGTGGCATTATCTACCGCCGAGGCAGAATATATTGCCATGGGAGCAAGTTGTGCACAAATTTTATACATGACCCAAACACTTCTTGATTATGACGTTGTTTTAAAAGATGTTCCACTTTTGTGTGATAATGAAAGCGCCGTAAAGCTTGCTAACAACCTGGTTCAACACTCTCGCACCAAGCACATTGATATTCACCATCACTTTCTTAGAGATCATGTGGCTAGGAAAGACATCACACTAGTTGGAGTTAAGAGCGAAGATCAATTGGTGGATATCTTCACTAAACCACTCGATGAAACAACCTTTTGTAGGTTGAGAAGCGAGTTGAATGTGCTTGATCACTCAAACTTCACTAAAAATGAGATTGTGTAAACCATGCATTCATTTGTAATATAATCATGTTTAATCTGTAGTAATGCACATAGGCTTGGCTAACGTGGTCGGGATAACCGCCCTCAAAACGTGTGAAGAAGCCTTATCGCGGTTAAAACTTGCAAGCAACCTAGATTCAAATTCCGTTTTGCATTGCATATGCATGTGTGTTGCTTGTTGCTTCCTTTTCGGTTAAGTTTGATCATCCTCTAGGTTCGTCACTTAGGGGGAGCATTCAAAGTTCTAGCTTCATCTAATACCCCTCTTGTACCCCTATGGTGATCCTTGGAGCTTTAATTGTACTATTTTCTTATTGAAACTAAATCTAGCCTGTGGCAAACTATTTTTAAATCGAGGATTTGAGAGATGGTTCTTATGCTAAGTCCAACAAGTGTTTCTTTCTGCTCTTTTGTGTTGGTACTTGGCTAAGAGAAAAGATTGGAGAGAAAAACAGGAAAATTCAAAGCAAAACAAGCACCGGACCACCCTCCGGACAACTTTCATTGGTCCGACGCTTACCTCCGGACCAGAGTCCGGAGCCTGGTGACTCACTGTTTCTTCAAACTCAGCTCCAAGTCAGCCGTCGGACCACTTGTGATAGTCCGACGCTCACCTCCGGACCAGAGTCCGGAGCCTGGTCACTCACTGTTTCTCAGAATTTTTCTCCAAGGCGACCGTCGGACCACCTGCTTTAGTCTGACGCTCACCCTCCGGACCAGAGTCCAGAGCCTAAGCGCTCACTGTACTCTCTGGTCTGGCTCAAGTCAAGTGGGTCGGACCACCTGTCCGGTGCACCTCCGGACCATCGGAGACCCCTATTTCATTTGTCCGGTGGTCTGGTCAGGGTTGAACTATTTCAGTCAACGAGCGTCGGACTAGCCGTCGGACCAGCCGTCGGACCATCGCAAGTAGTCCGACGCTCGAAATTTTTGCGCTTAACCCCTCGCGTTGACTCTCTTTTGGCAGTTCCTTTTTCACTTGTCTGTACGCCGTGCCGCCTCAGCTCCGCCGCACGACCTTGCCCTCGCCCCCACCATTCCCGTCGTCGCCGCTCCTCCGCTTTTGCCTCCCCAGCTCTTCTCTCTCGCCGCACCACCCAGCAGAAGCAGTGCTCCACCGCCGCCATTGCCGCCACCCACCATAGCTTGCCGTCGAGATCCTTCCTCCGGGTCCTGCTCACCCCTACTCCACCACTAAGGCTTCCTACTAGGGTTTCACCCACCCTCCACCTTGCCATTGCCAGTCAAGGAGAATTTTTCTCCCTAGGGTTTCCCTAACCCTAGGTTTGGGGACATTTCGTCAGTTCGTTCAAAATCCGATCTCGTCTTCAATCATCGACTTCGCCTCATCAATTCTAGGGTATGGTTTCAATCTTTGACTACGCGTTTTATCGTATCATGGATAAAGTCATGTCCTAGGATGATTCTTTGCAAATCTCTTGATCTTGTCAACTCCAATTCACTAAATCAAACTTGTCAATTGTAATCCGTAGTTGGTAATCATCCTTGTGGAGTGTGGTTTGGAGCTTGATTTGCTTTGATTAGTACGCTCGCTTACCTCAGGTACCATGGTAGTATTTCATTCTCTTTCTGATCTAATATGCTTGCTTCCATACGGTATCTCATCCCTAGAATTTATATATGCTTATATATCCTATCTATTCTATATAGCAGCGTCAGTGGCAGTGAAACTCGGGGCAAAGCTTCCGTTCATTGAGCTTGAGAGGTGGTGCCCAGATCAGCGTGACCCCAGAGCTACACCGGGATGGCACACACCTCTTATGGAGGACTTCTACACAACAACTCGGCTTGCCAACATCCAGCTACGCCTACACCGAGTCTGTTCCTTAGAGAACATAGTGGCGATAGCTGGAGAGGAGATCAGTGAGCACCTTACCTACCTTCCAGGACTCGCCGACTTACTTGGTCGTTTAGGCAGTTTTGTTGAGCATTGGGTCAGAGAGGTCTATGCCTCCGTTTGGATTGAGCCTACTCACAACTACATGCAGTATACCTTCAGAGGCATTCCATACATACTATACTTGACTCAGCTCAGAGAGACTCTCCACCTCACTGTGTCAGATACTTGTCTCCATGATGATTGTTGCACAGGCATCCAGTTACCACGGCATGCTTGAGGTGGTATCACTCTTTTAGCTCAGCAGATTGGTCCTATCTTCAGGCAGCCCTTTGGGGAAGGCAGTCCCCGCACTCCAGCTGAGCTTGCCCCCCTCGCTCATCGGTTGAACGAGGTTCTTCGTCGCACCTTGTTGCCTCGCATCGGCTACAAGGAAGGTCTGACAAATCTCCAGCGGTTCCTACTTCCCACCCTTATCACCAAGACTCCTTTCGATATTGCGGACTTTATAGTGGCAGAGATAGAGGAATGCATATCAGATGACTTGAGAGCTAGGCGTCAGATGCCTTATGCTCACTGGATCAGTTCGATTCTAGCTCAGCGACTTGTGAGAGTGCACCCTGGGATTCGAGATATGCTTGATCAATCAGAGGCTGAATTCCCAGAGTATAAGATCATGTCTTCAGTGGACAGTCATTTGGGCAACCGGGCACTTCGTTAGGTCAGACTTCAGACAGCGCCAGCTGATATGGCAGATGTTGATGCTCAGGATAAGGCGATTAGAGGTGTTCAGCAGCAGGATCTTGAGGAGCTTGCCACTCACGAGGCAGAGGGTACAGCAGTTGGCACTTCCTCTGACAACTCCGACGTAGACTACCACCCTATTCCTACTATGCCCGCAAGGGCTCACGACGCAGAGGCTGGTGGCTCTGGTACTGGGTCTACTTCAGAGACCTTGATGTTGAAGCTTCTTGATCAGATTCAGGAGCAGCAGGGCTCCCTTGTGACAGCCGTCACCCAGGTCCAGCAGAGATAGGACGAGCTCCAGAGACTGTCACAGGAGCGTCATGAGGAGCTGCAGATACAGATTCACCAGCATCACCTAGAGGTTCAGCAGCAGATGCTCGCCATGCAGCTTGAGTCCCAGCGCTTACAGCTTCAGTCTCAGCAGTTCCAGGCTCAGACATGGCTATCATGGCTCAGATGATGAAGTGGATGGGTATGCCTGCGGTTGAGTTTCCTGGTGCTCCACAGATCCAGATGATGAGTCAGACTCAGCCGTCCCAGACAGTTGGCCCTTCAACGCCTCTCTTTCCAGCTATTGGTCCCGTTATGGGATCTCAGCAGACCGGTGGCCCTTCAGTGGCACCGCCAGTGTCAACCGGACCGTCAGTCACTCCCACCCCCGCCGTAGAGTCTAGTGGACTTCAGGGTGCCGGATCGACCACCCCGTTCCAGTCTCCGGCGACACAGGTTACTCAGTGGTTGGACACTCTTGGGCCGACACAGCAGTTCACTCCACTCACTACCGGCTTCACGCCGATGTCTGCTTCCCGAGGATTGTCTGCCCATGACCTTTCCGCGTCGTTCAGTGACGTCATCGGGCAGCCGTCCCCCACCGGTGAGGAGATAGCCGCTGAGATAGCGGCATAGCTCGTGTCACCGACTGCCGGTCAGCATCTCTCGTCAGTTGCTTCGTCAGAAGCCACCCATGACAGTCGTGCTCTAGTTGGCTCTACTCCTCCACATGCTATAGTGACAGATGCCACCGCCGTTACTTCCAGTCCTATTCCGCCTGAGCAGCCACCGGTAGTTGAGACTCTAGTTGAGTCAGTGCACGAGGCACCACCGGGTTCCACAGCTCCAGAGGCACCGGCATAGACAGTGGCAGAGGATCCTACTCCTACTCCTGCACTCGCTACAGTTCCAGACTCTATGGTAGCAGCAGCAGTCAGCTCGTCAGCTCCAGTCCCCCAGATAGCTTCGCCTCCAGCTTCACAGACTCAGGGGGAGGACTCAGATGATGGTCTTGATGACTTCCGCAGACTTGACCGTGCCACGACTGCTTCCACTCCGCCTCCAGACGCTTAGCTTTGGTGTTTTGACGCCAAAGGGGAGAGGGAGAGTCGAGTAGATTGGCTAGCTTCAGGGGGAGCTAGTAGGATTCGGTTCTTTTGATGTGTATTATACTCTATCGCATCATGCATCACGTTTATCGTCTTTATGCATTGTATGATATGTGTCTGATGGTTGAGACTTGATGGTTGTGTGACATGTGTGGACCTATTATATTTGTATCATGTCACTTGGTTATGCTATTGCTTCCGCGCTAATCTCTGATCTTTTGGTATAGCATATCCTTTTGAAATCAAGTACTATGCTCAATGCATATCTTTTGTGCTTGTCATGGCATGAATGGTTTAGGCATGTTTATGTCTCTCTTATTACTAACCCATGCCTATCTCATGTCAAGTCATGTTTTCTCTTATAAAAATTCACTCATAATCTATACTCGAGCTTGTATTGTCGTCAATCACCGAAAAGGGGAAGATTGAAGAATCATGGTCCCTTGTGTTTAGGCGATTAACGACAATGCTAGGTCACTATGACTAACGTGTGTTTTGCAGAGGCAAAGTCATTTGAGTTAGGTCATTCGTGATGCTAGATGAATGGGCTTAATGGTATCCATGCCTCCAAGATGGAAATCGTTTCGGTTTCAAAGGATGGAGATACAAGTTGAAGACTAGGCTAGCTCTTAGTGCCATGAGGTTGAGAAGGGCACTAAGTATAGACTAGGACTTTGTTTTTTCCTTTGACCATACTATAAAGGGGGGTATGAGGTTAGTAGCTTGACCTAGGGGAGTTTGGGAATGTTGGTGTATGCACACATGTCACAACTAGTCCTAGAGACCTTGCTATCAGCCCTTGGTTAGCCCTTGAGATGGTAGGAGCGAAACCCCTAGAGAAGTCTTAGTGAAAAGAGTTGGAACAGGGGGAGAAAGAAGCTCCGGACCAGTTTGCCTAGGAGGCTCCGGACCATTGGAAGTGGTCCGATGGTCCTACCTTAGGCAGTGCTCTGAGGAAGGTGCTCCGGACAACCTGTCCGGAGGGCACCAGACTAATGGAAGTAGTCCGGTGGCCACCTGGTTCCGAAAGGCTATCAGACAGTGCTCCGAACAACCTGTCCGGAGGGCACCGGACTAATGGAAGTAGTCTGGTGGCCACTGTGTTCTTCAGTGAGTCTCAAAGGAGGCTCCGGACTAGTCCGACGGTCCTCAGCAGAAGATCGCTTGAGTCCAATATGCACCTAGGCTCCGGACCAGAGGCTCCGGACTAGGCACCAGACTATTGCAAGTAGTCTGGTGGTCCCTGTTCAGCCTTGGATTTGAATTGGACTGCATGCTCCGGACCAGGAGAAATGGTCCGGTGGTGAGGCTCCGGACTAGTCCGGTGCTTTCGCAGAAAAGAGAAAAGGCAAGAAACGGCTAGTTTTGGAGGTGGGGACTATTTATAGTTGCCCTCCTCGTCCAAGTGAGCTCTCTTAGCCATTGTTTCACCTGAGGAACCCTTGAGAGAGTTCTTGGAGAGCCAAGTGCCTAGTGAGGGAGAGATTTGAGAGAGATCATCTTGTTCTTCCCTCCTAGAGTGATTAGGAGTGACTTGTGTGCATCCATCCACCTTCCTAGCCTTGAGTTGGTCAATTGAAGGTCTTGTGCTTGTTACTCTTGGTGTTCGACAGCACCTAGACGGTTTGGTGGTGTTCGGAGGAAGTGATCATCGGAAGATTGTCGGTGGCTCTTCTACAAGCTTCTGTGATCGGTTGTGGGCGATTCACCGAGCCGGAGTGGCGAAGAATCAGCCCGTAGAGAGCACTCTACCCTTGCGCGGATAGAGGGGGAGCTATACCTTGCGAGGTGCTCCAACGAGGACTAGGGGGTGTGTCGACACCTCGATACCTCGGGAAAACATCGCTGCATCAAGAATTCCTTTCCCTAGCTCTTTACTTACTTGCATTACTTTCCGCATTGTTCTTTCAATTCCTACTAGAATTGCTTAGGTTGTCTTTCAATTCCTTGGCTTGCTATTGCTTTCTAGTTAGGATACACCTTGCGGTAGGCACTAGGGGGTGATTGGCATTAATAGGTTTTAATATTGCTTTAGAAATTTAAAAGAAGCCCAATTCACCCCCCCACCTCTTGGGCATCTAGATCCTTTCATGGTGCTAAATAGTATTTAACACCCAGGCTATTAAATAGTAGTTCTATATATATATATATAAGTTTTATTCTACACCCTAGGTGTAGAATACTTATACTACACCAAGGTGATATACTGAAAAAATTCAGTATTGTTTAGTAACCGCGTGTTAGTATTATTCAATATTTTCGTTGTGTTGGGTGTAGTACTGATATATACTGAGTACTGATTCAGTAGTACTCATTATTTTGTCAAATCAATTTTGGCTTGTGGTGTAGAATATTATAATATTCTACACCTAAGGTGTAGAATAGCGTTGTCGTGTATATATATAACTAAAACATACAGATTGATTCCGTCCACAGGCGACGCGAACTCCCCTCCCCCTCGCACAACTCCACCCGGTCTTTCACGGTTTCACTTCCGCATTCACCCGGCAAAAAAATCCCCTCAGGAGAAAGGTCTCAAGCGTTCCCTCACTCTCAGGCACCGCACAAAAGAAAACCGGCGCTCCCACCCACGCGATCCCCAGATCTCCCCCGCCCCCTTGGCTGACCCTCGTCTTGCAGTCACGACCCGACCCATGCCCGACGTCGACGAGTTCGACCCACTCTCCCCCACCATATCACACCCCTGGCCGACGGCGAGGGTTCACCGTCGACGTGAGCACGCAAAGTGGGTTCAGGAACGAGGGTGCCGGTGAGGCAGACCCCTCAGCTTGACAGTTCTATTACGATATCAAAAGTGTTGTTCGAGAGTGGGTGCGGGCACTTATGTGTCGGTTACAGACACTGACCCTCTGGGTCCACAAGTCGTACAAACGCATAAATGAATAGCTATTCTACGCCTCCTCCCTTTTCCTCTGCGTCGTCAGGTGTGACATCTCCCCCTTCTTGAGTTGAGCTTGTCCCTAAGCTGGAGCGTCCGGAAATCGCTGTCTGACGACGTAGTAGTCCTCCCAGGTTGCTGCTGAAGTCGGAAGTCCCGTCCAACATACCTTAACTTGAGGGATGGCATGGTTGCCCTTCTTTACCAGTCGACAATCCATGACTGCTTCAGGCACCACTGATGCGCCCTCCAAGTCTGCCACAACTGGTAACTCATCATAGACCGGAGTGTGACCAACATGAAATGGCTTCAGTTGTGATATATGGAAGACTGGGTGAATCATAGAATGTGCTGGAAGTTCCAATCAGTATGCAACAGTCCCAATGCGTTCCAGTATCTTGTATGGCCCAAAATACTTATAAGCCAACTTGGGGAATGGCCTATTGGCCACTGACGACTGAGTATATGGTTGAAGCTTCAGGAGGAACTAATCGCCCACTGTCAACTGGAGATCCTGTCTTTTTCGGTCAACCATCAGTTTCATCATGTTCTTTACATTCGCCAGGTTGTGTTTCAGAGCCTATAGATGAAGTTCGCGATGTTCAATCACTGAGGCCACTGATGGAGCCTTACAATCCTGCAAACATGTCTCACCACACTTGATCTCTAAGCCGGTAGAACCAAACAACCACTCCATATCATGTATCCACTAAAATTAAATCTTCCCCTAACAAACTGCCTGTGCTTATGCGGAGCCAATCCGTAAACCATCCAGGAGATGAAATTATCTAAGAGTTAACAAGCAAATCTATTTGCAAAGGAATCACCTAGTACGACTCAATTAATCTCTGGATGCAACGCACTAAAATGGTCAACTGCTTTTTAAATTATGCTTTTCTTGCAAATGTACGAGATGAGAAGTAGAAATAGGACTGTCACCTGCAAATTCTGCGTGCCTCGTTGAATTCCGCAAGTTCGTTAACAATGCATCGATCAAGCATTGGTTTCTTTAGTGTTAACCTCACAAATCACAGTCAATTGGAAACTAGTGGATCTACGAGTACTTGCCTACTTGGTGACAAGCGTATGCCCTTGTTTAGATATAATTTTTTTTAGAAAATGATATTATAACACTTTCGTTTGTATTTGTTAATTATTATTTAATCATAGAGTAATTGGGATTAAAAGATTTGTCTCGTAAATTACATATAAATTGTGTAATTAGTTATTTTTACTGTATTTAATACTCCATATATGCGTCCATATACGAGAAATTTTATAAAATTTTGAAAACATCTACTCCCTCTGTCTCATAGAAAGTGACGTTTTATCTTTTTGACAACGTGTTTGACCATTCGTTTTATTCAAAATATTTTTGTAAATTATAAAATAAATAAATTAGTATTAAAGTATCTCTGATAAAACAAGTCAGAAAAAATAAATAATATTTATAAAAAAAATTAAATAAGACAAATGTTTAAAAAAGATAGATACGGATTCTAAAGTGATACCTTCAATTGACTGAGGGAGTAGATAAGGTCAATTATCCTCCGCGGCAAGTAGGCGCATTGCATCACGGAGATGAGGAGACAAGCATGTGGCCCGCTCGCCGCATCCAGAAGACATCCAATGCTGCCGTCCTCTACAAAGAACCTTCCGTTCCGTCCATGTCGTCTCCAACATGCGCATATTCCCTGCCTCGGTTCCCTTCTCCAATCTCCACTCCGCACCTTCCTCCCAGTCAAAAAGTCCAATTCCCTGACCCTCCTACAAAAGCGTCACCAATCCATCCAATTGTCCTGGTCCATTCCGCCACCACGCGCTAACGACTAGCCGCCAGCCGGCCTCTCTTTCCACTTTCTCCTCGCTCCGATCCTCTTTCTCAGACCGACCAGGCCATGGCCATGGAGGCCCCTACCGCTGCCGCCGCTGCCACCACGAGCCAGCAGCCGCCCGCGCCGCCGGGCTTCTTCACGTTCCTGAAGCACGGCGCCGTCCTCCCGATCCGGAACGGCGCGCTCTTCGCCCGCTCCTGGTCCTCACGGCCACGCTCGCCGCGGCGCTGCTCCTCGGCAACGCCCTGTCCGTGCAGCCGCTGGCGGCGGCCGTGCTGCTGGACGCGGACGCCATCGGCCGCGTGGACCCGGCCACCGCCGCGTACCGGGACCTCGTCCGGGCCCTCCAGTCCGACCTCCGGCGCCTGCTGCTGGCCGCCGGCGGCTGCCTCCTGGGCGCCGTCGTGGTCGGGTCCGCCATCAAGATCGCCACGGTCTTCGCCGCCGTCGCCGCCATCTCCGCCATCAACGGGCGCGCCACCGTGGGCTTGGCGGTCGGCGCGGCGAAGCGGAACGTCTGGGGGCCCGTACTGACCGTCGCGTTCGGGTACGTCGTGGAGCTAGCCTGCGCCGCCGCCATCGTGGCCCTGGCCGTGCTCGCGGTCGCGCTCCTCGACTACTCCCTGCTGCTCCTCTTCCTCGACGCGCTACTCGCGCTCCTCGCCGCGCTCTTCCTCGTCTACCTCAACGTCGTCTGCGCCGTGGCCGTGGCCGTGTCCGCGGCGGAGCCCGGGCGGCGCGGCGCCGGCGCGGTCAGCCGCGCGTGGCGGCTCATGCGCGGCCGCGGCGCGCAGGCCGTGCTCTACGTGGTCGCCACGTGCGCGCTCGGCGCCACCGTGTCGCCCGTGTACACGCTCGCGCTTAGCTGGTGGCCCCGCAGCGCCGCCGCCGGGGTGGCCGCTGGGGCGGCCTACGTGCTGCTGCTCGGCGCCGTGGAGGTGTTCTCGGTCGCCGCCGTCACCGCCTACTACTTCGAGTGCAGGGAGAGCGTGGAGGAAGTGGAGGAGATCATGGCGGGGCATAGGTACATCAAGCTGCCCAGTGGCAATGGGGAGGACGAAGCCAACAACATCTGACCAAATCAATTTCTTTTTTTTTTCCCTTGGGGATGGGAAAATTCTTTCAACGATTGCTATCTGATACAGTACTGATGTTAGTACCGGGTGTTATTACTGTTTGGGTAATTAATTGTTGAAAAGGTAGAAGCAGAATTATAGCATGTGAATTGACGAATTTTTCCAGACTCGTTTGACATCTCGCAACTGAATATTGGAACGAGTATACCGCAAAATCCTCCATTCCTATGCAGATATATAAGGAGCTAAAATCGGCAGAAAACAGCCAAAACTCAACAAAAAAAAGGGGCAGCTAACAGCTAGTAGTTCAATTACCACAAAGCAGATAGGAGTACTCTGCAAGTTGCTGATGATGAGTCATGCCATTGATTGATAGAGCAGTGGTTTTAGAGCATCTCCAGCCATAGCCCTCAAATCAAACCCCTACATTTTTATTTGGGAGGTGGCTCGTAAAATTTTTGAGTCAAATTCAAAGTTCAACTCTAGCCATAGTCTTTAATTTGAGGGAGAGGAATAGGAGGGCCTCATTCCTAGGGACCCAAAACTAAACTTTGAGAGTCCTCCTAAAATGGGAGCCAAAATAGAAGGTGCATTGGAGTGAATTTTTTTGGACTAAGTCTCTAGATCTAGAATAAAGGCCTATTTAGAGGCTCCACTGGAGTTGCTCTTGAGCATCTCTAGCCATGGCCCTCAAATCAAGCCCCTACATTTTCATTTGGGAGGTGGCTCGTAAAATTTGAGGGCCAAATTTAAAGTCTAACTCTAGCCATAGTCCCTAATTTAGGGGGAGAGGAATCGGAAGACCTCATTCCTAGGGACCCAAAACTAAACTTTGAGAGTCCTTCTAAAATAAGAGCCCAAATAAAAGGTGCATTGGAGTGAATTTTTTTGACCAAATCCTAAATCTAGAATAAGGGCCTATTTAGGGCTTCACTGGAGTTTCTTTTAGGCCGGGCAATAAAAGAAATCCGCTGTCTCACGGTTTCTTGTCAGACCAAATACAACGGCGTGATAAATACGATGATATCTGAACTCCAAAAAGGCATCCGCGAAATTCGCGGGAAAAAAACTACAGTGCCTTTGATTCTTTCTTCACATTGACGGGAACGAACGCGCTGGGAATATGCCTGACGACTACGGGCTACCGGCACCGGCAGCAGGAAAGAATGCGATTCGACGGACCATTGATGAAAAGCATCATAGCATGTCGTTTTCAGAGACTGTCAAAATAAGGCGGCCGGTTTTAAATACTACTTACCGTGGAAAATAGTAGTTCTCCAGTTTCCCGTGGAGCAAAGGATGAACATGATTCCACTAATCCATCATGGGTCGCTATCAGATCAGGCTCAGCTCCGACCTGTATTTCGCCAATCAGATCACTTTGACGACATTTCTCTACCGTTTTTACGTGTGCTCAACAGCTACTGCTAGCTTCCAACCTTTACTCCGAGAGTTAGAAGTTGCCGCGTCTACTAGGCACCTCTTTAATTGATTTTTAGGGTAGGCCCCGAACAATAATTTTAAAAAAAGCATGTTGCAGACAATTTGTCCGTACTGTATTGTATTCAACTATTCATGAGTTCTCTTTCAAAGAAACAAAAACAAATCCGGGCTTCAGGCAAAATTTCCGGGCATATGGAAATTTCATGGCTAGGCTTCGTCAGGGCAGTCCCAATGATAATAATGATAGTTTCTATTTGCATTTAAGAGATGTCTAACTAAGCAAAAAATATGACGTAACATCAAATTTAATGAGGAAAGAGAGCGGAATCGAAAAAAAATCGTTTCTTGTCGTGGAAACTGCGTCTATGCTCGCAACGAGGCCGCAAGAAACGCCCAAAACGCCGACGGGGAGAAACTACTGGTTTCCATCGTTATTACCTTGCACGAGCATGCTCGCACCGCCGTCGAACTCGCCGGCCGTGACGCGCTACGCCGCCGCCCCTGCTCGCGATCGCTGGTCGCATCCGCGCCACGCCTGCTCGCGCTCGACGGCCGCGCCCACGCACGCCCCGCTCGCGCCGCCGGTCGCTACGCTGTCGCGTCCGCTCGCCGGCCGCGCCCCACGCACGCCCCGCTCGCGCCGCCAGTCGCTACGCCGCCGCGTCTGCTCGCGCTCGCCAGGCGCGTCCGCGGCACGCCTGCTCGCGCTCGCTGGCCGCGTCCGCGCCCACGCACGCCCGCTCGCCCGCCGGCCGCTATGCCGTCGCGTCCGCCTCGGCGCTCACCTGCAAGCGCCGCGCTGCACCGCGCCTCGCCTGAACCTGCGCTCGTCGTCCACTGAAAACTATGCTCACGGATAGATTGCTAGTACTCGTGTCATGTGCATCTTCTAAAAGTTAACGGCATAGTAAACTTTCAATGGGACACCGTAGCTCACATCTTGTAATTTGATCGCAACACTGTAAGGGGTACAGTTTGTTTGGATCAAAGAAATTTTAAAGAAATATATTCCATAAGAAATGAATCATTCGGTAGTGTTTGGAACGAAGGAATGCTGAGTTCCTTTCCAAAGAAAAGGAATTCATAGTAGTGTAAAATAAAGGAAATAAAACATCCACTCTAACTTAAGAGGAAAAATCTTTGCTCTCTCTTCCTTCCATGGTTCATAAAGTTTTGTTCCTCCATTTCAAACAGCTCAAAGTATTTATTCCTGTGTTTTATAATCCTATAGTTTTCCACTATTCACTTAGTCATATTCATGTGTTTTTTCCTATTCCTTCGTTTTGTATTCCTTTATTTCAAATAGGCCTAAGAGTACAGCTGTCCAGGGCAGTGGAATACCCATATAGGAGTCAGATGGTTAGAATCTCTCCCACATGAAAACCCGTAGACCTCCCTCCGGTCACTTACCCACACGTTTCTTGCACATGTAGGCAATCACAAGGTAAGAGATGCTCAGCGTTATCTAATTACATACCTGACTCAGATCGTACGTAGTAATGCCAACTGGGCACAATCACATGCCCGTACTGGGAAGACACCTTCTTTTTTTCTGTAGCAATTGCTTATTTTGCTAACTGAACAATTGGTTATATCACATATTGACATCATGCAGCGTATGCTGCAATGAATAATGGTCACACTAAAAAAATCATGGCTAAGTAGCTACAAAAAAGTTTTACACCCTATGAATAGAACCATATGATTTTTTTTTTAATACATGAAAATACCCAGCAGAAGGACCTTGTATCTACCAACCGAGTGGTGATCAGATGTTTTACCTGCTATGCTGTGTATTCACCAGGCATTTTGCATGCTAAAACCAAGCTTTACATTAACAGGACACACGGACACAGTCAAATAGCAATGACCTTACAAGAAAGCATGGTTTTCATGTGACATCTAATTTGCTTCGCATCTCATGTCTTAAATAAATCGCTATCACATAATTCATGATGTCAATTGCATCAAATGTATTTTGGTACAAAAAATGATCAATATATAAGACAAACAATACATGTTAAGAGGAACCAAAACTCCGCACTATACTCCTCTGAATAACAAAAAAATAATGGACCACAGAAATAAAATTCACACTGCTATCTGACTTTCTTCAAGAACTGTACCTTCTCAAACTCTGGACTAGCATAGCTCTTCTCCACCTCCCAGGCATGATGAGACATCATGTTGAATGATGATTTTACCCCCTTCTCATCAGAGACCTCCCTTGAAAAAGGGATCCGAACAGCAAAGACACCTTCCCCAGAATGAACATGAAAATCGAAACCTAGCCTGTCAACCCATATCATCTTCACATCTGCTACCTGTCACCACAGAACATTATGAATCCCTGAGAAGAAAATCTGAACTAATCACCTACTCTGTTTGGAAAAGCAAGGTTGCTCTAGGAATTTTTTGAAATTTGTTCAAATTGAAACAAATGCCAAGGATTTGGATCCTGATCTCCTCTATCCAGAACATGCCCTAAAATAAAATTCTCATAGTGCTAAACTGCTTTCCAATGGCATAACATTCGCTGTGCTGTAAACAGTTGAAACCGTTTTTTTTGGCTGATGTTAAAAGACATGGCCCTAAAACGAGAGCATCAGGGATTATTTTGAGCTATCGATAATAACCAGTTATTCAACCTTCAGATGAAAAAGTACATACATTTCACATCAGCCTAAAAGGTGGATTGTATAATACATGAAATAAGCACTTCCATTCCTTTTCCTTGGCGTCTATTCTAAGGATGGGGTAAACCACACCAATTCATCTACTTTTCAACCCACAATTGGAATAATTTACTCAAAATGAGTTGTAGTTTGATTATATATAGTTCATAATCATAAGTAATACAAAGACCAACAATAATGAACTTCATCGTTTTACCATAGATATCTATCAAGAAGCAGAGAGATTTCACCCGTTCTGCAATAGGTATCTTGCAAGAAATAAAGCAGTCGGAAAATTAATGAGATCAGTACCTGTAAATCTGATTTGACATATATGTTGAATATCCTATGGACGTCTTCAGCATTTTTGCTGTTAAATTCCTCCACAATGTTTTCAGCAAAATTGCGTAGAGGATCAGGTTCTGCACTGGTGTACTCTGATGGAACTACCCACATGCCGTCCTGAATGGACAGAATAAATCAGCAGGCAGCAGAATTGCATAGTTTAGCAAATCTTAGTGCCAAATAATCCTAAATACTTAGAAGATAAAAGGTAAAGTGTGGAAAGCATTTTATCGAAGCGTATTGGAGACAAAAATAATATTCGTCAGGCTCTTTGACTTGAATAATCACCAAGGGTCAAGAGAACATTTGAGTAATCCATACTGCTTATGAAGTTTCAATTTGGGAAATTAGGAAGATCATGATCCATAGTTGTCGCTCGTTCTGCAAATATAATATATTTATGCTTCTAATCCGGTAATCCCCTCTTTTAATCTTTTAATATAATAGTGCCGAAGTAATATGCACTTACCATTGGTAATACACACATAATTACCAGATAGTTAAGTTATCTGGAAAATATTTTCAGAAATTGTTGAAATAATAAATGGTGACAAATTTGGCCAAAAATAGCTAATTGGGTGATGCGTGGGCTTAGGACCTTCTGGTGGCTAACCAATCAGCAACAATTGAAACTCAGTCCATGGATAACTCGGTGCAATTTCTACCTTCACACTATGTCCACGACTGTTGGGAAATGAGAATACATATAACTTTTGGAAATGAAGAAAAATAGGTGATTTCAGAAAGAAAAAAAATGCAAACCTTGTGATTTCATTGTCAAATGATAAACAATCTACTCTAGGAGGAGTACCAGAATAAGAAATATGAGTTTCACCTATTTATTGATAGAAAGAAAAAGCAAACAATTTAGAGAGACTAAAAAATAATAAAATTACATGTTCTACCTCATTGAAATCTTCCATATGCAAGACCCGATCAACAGATATTAAATACAAAAGATCTTGATCAATGTCTTCCCCAAATTTCTTTTGCCACCTAGTAGAAAGCTTCTGCACAATTTAACAAGGCACAATACAAAGCATTGGTCCAACTATGCTCAAGAACTTTGGTTAAAAAACAAAAATAAAACTACAGTCAAGCATGGGAAGCAATGGTGGCTTAGAGCCTCAGAATGAGTCAAAGAAAAAATTATTATCAAAGAATAATACATATATGTTATTGCATATTAGGACATGTCCAGGGTGGGCTGCAGACACACTGCCATTATATCCACTGGCTAATTCACAACAAAATTCATGTCTTTAGAAAAATGAAACACGCTAATAATTTTACCTTCAACAAAGATTCATCACTAGGCTTAGTTAAGGCACCAAGCATAGTACATTGTGGTGTCCTAGCCCCACTCTGTCGAAACTGCAGCCACCAAAAGGTAAAAAAGGATGGTAAGCATATATACAAATAAAAGAACCACACTTCTACCAGTTGAGACACTTATTTTATAAAAAAAAGTAGAATGAGAATTCAAATATTTTTGGCAAAGTAGTTTCATTATACCAATAATCACCCATCTTAATGAAATATGATTTGCAAAGTCAAACAGTAAACACTAAATAAGTCACAAAGTTCCATTCTTTGCATAATTTTCGAAACACCCTTATCATACCAGCACTAAAGCACCGATCCCATCAGAACTCCGAAGTTAAGCGTGCTTGGGCGAGAGTAGTACTAGGATGGGTGACCTCCTGGGAAGTCCTCGTGTTGCATTCCCTTTTTTTTTTTTTTGCTATTTTCAGTTTCGTTCCGGCCGTCCCTTTGCCAAGGGTTCTTTCTTCGCCCGGTGGCGACAAGCGTACCGCGGAGGTTGGCGAACAACGGTACTCGCGCCGAACCATTTATTTCACTTCGCATGGCCTGGGAACGAGTCGGGGCGTAGATCACGTGGCGGTAATGGCGAAGGGAGGAAGAAAGAAAATAAGGGTCGCACCGAGCGAGCCCAGGTGAGTACGGCGGAGCCGTCCAGGGCGCAAGGAAAACCGGCGCGCCCGAAACGTGGGCGGCAGAAGGAAAGCGCGGCATAAGAGAAGGAGATGCCTGTATGACGATGCATCATACCAGCACTAAAGCACCGATCCCACAGAACTCCGAAGTTAAGCTGCTTGGGCGAGAGTATACTAGGATGGTGACCTCCGGGAAGTCCTCGTGTTGCATTCCCTTTTTTTTTTTTGCTATTTCAGTTTCGTTCCGGCCGTCCCTTGCCAACGTCTTTCTTCCCCGTGCGACAAGCGTACGCGGAGGTTGCGAACAACGTACTCCGCCGAACCATTTATTTCACTTCGCATGGCCTGGGAACGAGTCGGGCGTAGATCACGTGCGGTAATGCGAAGGAGAAGAAGAAAATAAGGCGCACCGAGCGAGCCAGGAGTACGCGACCGTCCAGGCGCAAGAAAACCGCGCGCCCGAAACGGGCGGCAGAAAGGAAAGCGCGGGCATAAGAGAAGGGATGCTGTAAGGATGCGATCATACCACACAAAGCACCGATCCCATCAAACTCCGAATTAAGCGTGCTTGGCGAGAGTAGTACTAGATGGTGACCTCCTGGAAGTCCTCGTGTGCATTCCCTTTTTTTTTGCTATTTTTCATTCGTCCGGCCGTCCCTTTGCACGTTCTTTCTTCGCCGTGCGACAAGCGACCGCGAGTGCGAACAACGTACTCGCGCCGAACCATTTATTTCACTTCGCATGGCCTGGGAACGAGTCGGGGCGTAGATCACGTGGCGGTAATGGCGAAGGGAGGAAGAAAGAAAATAAGGTCGCACCGAGCGAGCCCAGTGAGTACGGCGGAGCCGTCCAGGGCGCAAGGAAAACCGGCGCGCCCGAAACGTGGGCGGGCAGGAAAGGAAAGCGCGGGCATAAGAGGAAGGAGGATGCCTGGTATGACGGATGCGATCATACCAGCACTAAAGCACCGGATCCCATCAGAACTCCGAAGTTAAGCGTGCTTGGGCGAGAGTAGTACTAGGATGGGTGACCTCCTGGGAAGTCCTCGTGTTGCATTCCCTTTTTTTTTTTTCTATTTTCAGTTTGTTCCGCCGTCCCTTTGCAGGTTCTTTCTTCGCCCGTGGGACAAGCGTACGCGGAGGTTGGCGAACAACGGTACTCGCGCCGACCATTTATTTACTTCGCATGGCTGGACGAGTCGGGCGTAGATCCGTGGCGGTAATGGCGAAGGGAGGAAGAAGAAATAAGGGTCGCACCGGCGAGCCAGGTGAGTCGGCGGGCGTCCGGCGAGGAAACCGGCGCGCCCGAACGTGGGCGGGAGGAAAGGAAAGCGGGGCATAAGAGAAGGAGGATGCCTGGTATGAGGATGCGATCATACCAGCCTAAAGCACCGATCCATCAGAACCCGAATTAAGCGTGCTTGGGCGAGGTGTACAGGATGGGTGACCTCTGGGAGTCCTCTGTTGCATTCCTTTTTTTTTTTTCATTTTTCAGTTCGTTCCCGTCCTTTGCAACGGTTCTTTCTTCGCCGGTGGCGCAAGCGACGCGGAGGTTGGCGAACAACGGTACTCGCGAACCATTTATTTCACTTCGCATGGCTGGGGAACGAGTCGGGTAGATCACGTGGCGGTAATGCGAAGGGGGAAGAAAGAATAAGTCGAGCGAGCCAGGTGAGTACGGCGGAGCGTCCAGGGGCAAGGAAAACCGGCGCGCCGAACGTGGGGGCAGGAAAGGAAAGCGGGCATAGAGGAAGGAGGATGCTGTATGACGGATGATCATACAGCACTAAGCACGATCCATCAGACTCCGAAGTTAAGCGTGCTTGGCGAGAGTAGTAAGATGGGTGACCCCTGGAAGTCCTCGTGTTGCATTCCTTTTTTTTTTTTGCTTTTTCAGTTTCGTTCGGCCGTCCTTTGCCAACGGTTCTTTCTTCGCCGGGGGCGACAAGCTACCGCGGAGGTTGGCGAACAACGTACTCGCGCGAACCATTTATTCACTTCGCATGGCTGGGAACGAGTCGGGCGTAGATCACGTGGCGTAATGGCGAAGGAGGAAGAAAGAAAATAAGGTCGCACGAGCGAGCCCAGGTGAGTACGCGGAGCCGTCCAGGCGCAAGGAAACCGGCGCGCCCGAAACGTGGCGGGCAGGAAAGGAAAGCGCGGGCATAAGAGAAGGAGGATGCCTGGTATGACGGATGCGATCATACCAGCACTAAAGCACCGGATCCATCAGAACTCGAAGTTAAGCGTGCTGGCGAGGTAGTACTAGGATGGGTGACCTCCTGGGAAGTCTCGTGTTGCATTCCTTTTTTTTTCTATTTTCAGTTTCGTTCCGGCCGTCCCTTTGCCAACGGTTCTTTCTTCGCCCGTGGCGACAAGCGTACCGGGAGGTTGGCGAACAACGGTACTCGGCCGAACATTTATTTCACTTCGCATGGCTGGGGAACGAGTCGGGGCGTAGATCACGTGGCGGTAATGCGAAGGGAGGAAGAAAGAAATAAGGGTCGCACCGAGCGAGCCCAGGTGAGTACGGCGGAGCCGTCCAGGGCGCAAGGAAAACCGGCGCGCCGAAACGTGGCGGGCAGAAAGGAAAGCGCGGGCATAAGAGGAAGGAGGATGCCTGGTATGACGGATGCGATCATACCAGCACTAAAGCACCGATCCCATCAGAACTCCGAAGTTAAGCGTGCTTGGGCGAGAGTAGAAACTAGGATGGTGACCTCCTGGGAAGTCCTCGTGTTGCATTCCCCTTTTTTTTTTTGCTATTTTTCAGTTTCGTTCCGGCCGTCCCTTTGCCAACGGTTCTTTCTTCGCCCGGTGGCGACAAGCGTACCGCGGTAGTTGGCGAACAACGGTACTCCGGCCCGAACCATTTATTTCACTTCGCATGGCCTGGGGAACGAGTCGGGGCGTAGATCACGTGGCGGTAATGGCGAAGGGAGGAAGAAAGAAAATAAGGGTCGCACCGAGCGAGCCCAGGTGAGTACGGCGGAGCCGTCCAGGGCGCAAGGAAAACCGGCGCGCCCGAAACGTGGGCGGGCAGGAAAGGAAAGCGCGGGCATAAGAGGAAGGAGGATGCCTGGTATGACGGATGCGATCATACCAGCACTAAAGCATCGGATCCCATCAGAACTCCGAAGTTAAGCGTGCTTGGGCGAGAGTAGACTAGGATGGGTGACCTCCTGGGAAGTCCTCGTGTTGCATTCCCCCTTTTTTTTTTGCTATTTTTCAGTTTCGTTCCGGCCGTCCCTTTGCCAACGGTTCTTTCTTTCGCCCGGTGGCGACAAGCGTACCGCGGAGGTTGGCGAACAACGGTACTCGCGCCGAACCATTTATTTCACTTCGCATGGCCTGGGGAACGAGTCGGGGCGTAGATCACGTGGCGGTAATGGCGAAGGGAGGAAGAAAGAAAATAAGGGTCGCACCGAGCGAGCCCAGGTGAGTACGGCGGAGCCGTCCAGGGCGCAAGGAAAACCGGCGCGCCCGAAACGTGGGCGGGTAGGAAAGGAAAGCGCGGGCATAAGAGGAAGGAGGATGCCTGGTATGATGGATGCGATCATACCAGCACTAAAGCACCGGATCCCATCAGAACTCCGAAGTTAAGCGTGCTTGGGCGAGAGTAGTGCTAGATGGGTGACCTCCTGGGAAGTCCTCGTGTTGCATTCCCCTTTTTTTTTTTTTTTGCTATTTTTCAGTTTGGTTCCGGCCGTCCCTTTGCCAACGGTTCTTTCTTCGCCCGGTGGCGACAAGCGTACCGCGGAGGTTGGCGAACAACGGTACTCGCGCCGAACCATTTATTTCACTTCGCATGGCCTGGGGAACGAGTCGGGGCGTAGATCACGTGGCGGTAATGGCGAAGGGAGGAAGAAAGAAAATAAGGGTCGCACCGAGCGAGCCCAGGTGAGTACGGCGGAGCCGTCCAGGGCGCAAGGAAAACCGGCGCGCCCGAAACGTGGGCGGGCAGGAAAGGAAAGCGCGGGCATAAGAGGAAGGAGGATGCCTAGTATGACGGATGCGATCATACCAGCACTAAAGCACCGGATCCCATCAGAACTCCGAAGTTAACGTGCTTGGGCGAGAGTAGTACTAGGATGGGTGACTCCTGGAAGTCCTCGTGTTGCATTCCCCTTTTTTTTTTTTTGCTATTTTTCAGTTTCGTTCCGGCCGTCCTTTGCCAACGGTTCTCTTTCTTCGCCCGGTGGCGACAAGCGTACCGCGGAGGTTGGCGAACAACGGTACTCGCGCCGAACCATTTATTTCACTTCGCATGGCCTGGGGAACGAGTCGGGGCGTAGATCACGTGGCGGTAATGGCGAAGGGAGGAAGAAAGAAAATAAGGGTCGCACCGAGCGAGCCCAGGTGAGTACGGCGGAGCCGTCCAGGGCGCAAGGAAAACCGGCGCGCCCGAAACGTCGGCGACCAGGAAAGGAAAGCGCGGGCATAAGAGGAAGGAGGATGCCTGGTATGACTGATGCGATCATACTAGCACTAAAGCACTGGATCCCATCAGAACTCCGAAGTTAAGCGTGCTTGGGCGCGAGTAGTACTAGGATGGGTGACCTCCTGGGAAGTCCTCGTGTTGCATTCCTTTTTTGCTGTTTTTCAGTTTTGTTCCGACCGTCCCTTTGCCAACGGTTCTTTCTTCGCCCGGTGGCGACAAGCGTACCGCGGAGGTTGGCGAACAACGGTACTCGGCGAAGGGAGGAAGAAAGAAAATAAGGGTCGCACCGAGCGGGCCCAGGTGAGTACGGCGGAGCCGTCCAGGGCGCAAGGAAAACCGGCGCGCCCAAAACGGGGGCGGGCTGGAAAGGAAAGCGCGGGCATAAGAGGAAGGAGGATGCCTGGTATTACGGATGCGATCATACCAGCACTAAAGCACCAGATCTCATCAGAACTCCGAAGTTAAGCCTGCTTGGGCGAGAGTAGTACTAGGATGGGTGACCTCCTAGGAAGTCCTCGTGTTGCATTCCTTTTTTGCTATTTTTCAGTTTTGTTCCGGCCGTCCCTTTGCCAACGGTTCTTTCTTCGTCCGGTGGCGACAAGCGTACCGCGGAGGTTGGCGAACAACGGTACTCGCGTCGAACCATTTATTTCACTTTGCATGGCCTGGGGAACGAGTCGGGGCGTAGGTCACGCGGCGGTAATGGCGAAGGGAGGAAGAAAAAATATAAGGGTCGCACCGAGCGAGCCCAGGTGAGTACGGTGGAGCCGTCCAGGGCGCAAGGAAAACCGGCGCGCCGAAACATGGGCGGGCAGGAAAGGAAAGCGCGGGCATAAGAGGAAGGAGGATGCCTGGTATGATGGATGCGATCATACCAGCACTAAAGCACCAGATCCCATCAGAACTCCGAAGTGAAGTGTGCTTGGGCGAGAGTAGTACTAGGATGGGTGACCTCCTGGGAAGTCCTCGTGTTGCATTCCTTTTTTGCGTTTTTTTCAGTTTTGTTGCCAACGGTTCTTTCTTGCCCCGGTGGCGACAAGCGTACCGCGGAGGTTGACGAACAACGGTACTCGCGTCGAACCATTTATTTCACTTTGCATGGCCTGGGGAACGAGTCTGGGCGTAGATCACGTGGCGGTAATGGCGAAGGGAGGAAGAAAGAAAATAAGAGTCGTACCGAGCAAGCCCAGGTGAGTACGGTGGAGCCGTCCAGGGCGCAAGGAAAACCAGCGCGCCCGAAACATGGGCGGGCAGGAAAGGAATGCGCGGGCATAAGAGGAAGGAGGATGCCTGGCATGACGGATGCGATCAGCCAAAGCTCAAGTTTGAGAAGGATTTGGTTTGCCATCCTTGCAGGCATGGCAAGATGGTTGCCGCATCCCATCCTCCTGTGACTGAGATCATGACCACTCGACCCAGCGAGCTCTTACACATGGACACAGTTGGTCCAGCTCGGGTCAGGTCGGAAGGAGGGAAGTGGTATGTAGTTGTAGTCGTTGATGACTACTCGAGGTGCTCTTGTGTGTTCTTTTTGGAGAGTAAGGATGAGGCTTTTCCTTTGGTTCGAGATCTGATTTTGAGATTGCGAAATGATCTACCTAAGAATGCCATGAGAGCTATCCGTAGTGACAATGGCACAGAATTCAAAAATGCTCACTTTGCATCTCTTTGCTCTTCTTTGGGACTCGACCATCAGTTTTCCTCACCTCACACTCCTCAGCAGAATGGTGTTGTTGATCGCAAGAATTGGACCCTTGTTGAGATGGCCAGGACGATGCTCGATGAGCATAGGACTCCTAGGCGGTATTGGGCCGAAGCACTTAGTTCTGCTTGCTATGTTTCCAATCGCATTTTTCTCCGAGCTTTCAAGAAAAAGACCTCTTATGAGTTGCGTTTTGGGAGACCACCCAAGGTAAGTCACCTACGGGTGTTTGGGTGCAAGTGTTTCATCCTCAAAAAGGGTGGTAAGTTGGATACATTTGAATCACGGTCTTCTGATGGTATCTTTCTTGGTTATTCTACTCACTCTCGTGCTTATCATGCACTTAACCTTGAGACTAACCGAGTGATGGAGACTTGTGAGATTACCTTCGATGAGACTATGCCCTGTGTTTCCAGTGCTTTTAAGCTTGCAGGTGATGATGAGGTGAACACTAGCATCTTTGTGGAGGAGCAGGATGACGCCGATTGGGGTGATCCCGAGTCGACTTCACCGGCTGCCCCAGTCGACCCTGCGACGTCCACTTCGGCTCACGGCCCCGACCCGACTACTTCCTCTACATGGGGGCCATTCGAGCAGCTTCCTTAGTCGGTGCCCGTTGCACCTGAGGGAGCTCCAGTTGCTATCGAGGGGGAGGCTACTTCTTCCAGGCAAGCTCCCCGCCACATCCAGCGGCAGCACCCGCCAGAGAACATCATCGACGACATTGACCGTCGAGTCACGTAGTCCAGGTCCTGTCTCTCTCACTTTGCTCATTCGGCTTTTGTCGCGTCTTTTGAGCCCCGAGATGTTGGACATGCTTTGATGGATCCGGATTGGGTTAATGCCATGTATGAGGAGTTAGAAAACTTTGAGAGAAACCGCGTTTGGGTCTTAGTTCCTCCACCACCTAGTTGCCACCCCATAGGTACCAAATGGGTTTTCAAAAGTAAACAAAGTGAGGATGGGGTGGTAGTGCGCAACAATGCTAGGTTGGTAGCTCAAGACTTTTGTCAAAAGGAGGGAATAGACTATGAGGAAACCTTTGCTCCCGTAGCTTGTTTAGAAGCCATTAGAATCCTTCTAGCTTTTGCGGCTTCTAAGGGTTTTAAACTTTTTGAAATGGACGTTAAAAGTGCTTTCTTAAACGGCTACATAGAGGAGGAAGTCTATGTGAGACAACCTCCCGGTTTCGAAAATCCCAAGTTTCCAAACCATGTTTTTAAACTTCACAAAGCTTTGTATGGTTTGAAACAAGCACCTAGAGCATGGTATGATAGGCTAAAAACCTTTTTGCTTGCTAAGGGATTTAAAATGGGATCGGTAGATAAAACGTTGTTTCTCCTCAAGCAGGGGAAAGACACTCTCCTTGTCCAAATATACGTGGATGATATCATCTTTGGTGGTTCTTCTCATGCTCTTGTTGCCAAGTTTGCAGATCTTATGAGCAGGGAATTTGAGATGAGCATGATGGGAGAGTTGACCTTCTTTCTCGGGTTGCAAATCAAGCAAACCTGGGAAGGAACGTTTGTGCACCAAGGCAAGTACACGAAGGATATCTTGAAGAAGTTTGACATGGGCGAGGCAAAGCCCCTCTCGACGCCTATGTCAACTACGACTTCCTTGGATGCGGACGAGGAAGGAGAGGTGGTGGACCAGACGGAGTACCGAAGCATGATGGGGTCGCTTTTGTACCTGACGGCGACCTGGCCAGACATTCAGTTCGCGGTCTGCTTGTGTGCACGTTTTCAGGCGTCCCCACGGACTTCGCACAAGCAGGCAGTGAAACGCATCATGAGGTACATGTGATTCACTCCCGAATTTGGTCTTTGGGTTTCCACCTCTTCCTCTCTTGTGCTTTGCGGTTACTCTGACGCTGACATTGCCGGTTGCCGACTTGATCGGAAGTCCACTTCTGGGACTTGCCAGTTTTTCGGGTCGTCTTTGGTTTCTTGGTCTTCTCGCAAACAATCTAGCGTGGCACAGTCGACGTGCGAAGCTGAGTACATTGCCACGGCTAGTTGTTGCTCTCAGTTGATTTGGATGATAGCCACTTTGAGAGATTTCGGTCTTGAGCTTACTAAGGTGCCTCTGCTTTGTGATAGCATGAGTGCAATTAGTGTGGCTAAAAATCCCGTGCTTCATTCAAAGCCCAAGCACATTGAGGCCCGCTTTCACTTCTTATGAGATCATTACGAGAAGGGTGACATTGACCTCCGGCATGTCGAGACCCAAAACTAGCTTGCGGATATTCTCACGAAGCCTTTGGATCAAGCTGCGTTTTCTCGCCTTCGAGGCGAGTTGGGTGTTTGCTTCCCTTTTTAGTTGAGGGAAGTTCTTTGTGTATAGTTCTTTTTGGTTCTTATTTGTCTTTTCTTTTCTTCTCAATTGGTGTCTTGTTAGTGTTAGTTGGTGTCATTGCATTGTGCATCTCATTTGTATTTGTGACATAGTTCATTTTAAGCTTCATATCTATAGCCGATATAATAAATCTATGCTCTGTTTGAGGTGCTTTATGTGTCTATGGTGTTGCCTAACTTAGACTCTTTTTGATCTCATGATATGCAATAGAGCTAAGTTAGAAAAGCTTTTAAAACTGAATTTAATTCCCCATGTCACCTCTGAAATAGCACTAGCATGTGTAGGCTTTTAAATATTCTTCTTGGCTGCCTTGTATATAGCTTGTAACTATGGATCTTCATTGCTCCATTCACTTCCATTGAGCACCATTCTTAAAATTGATCTAAAATGAAATTGGTCTCTGTTTTGTGAATTGGAAAGATCGAGTTGGGTTTGCATTGTGAGCACTTCATCGTGTGTTCGAGACTGCTTCCCATATGGGTTGATACTTGAGCGGTGTCGTGTATGACCAAAACCGGTGTGTCAAGTCCTTTGACTTCGCCCGGTTGGTAAGCAGTGGCATCACTTTGCTTACAACCACTCGCATACAACTTAAATGTGCCTAAAAATGAAATTTGGCTGCATTCAGTTGGGTCATTGGCTTGTTGTATGAACTTTGCTAGGGATAGTTTTACTTGGTATACATGAGATTTCTTTGAGATAGATCCTATCTTGTTTGCCATGTTTAGTTGTCTCTAGGAGGTGATACCCTTTCCTTGCTCACACATGTAATGCTCTCTAAAATAGCTTCTAAAGTGATCTTAAGCTCAACTTAAGTCTTTGTTGGGCACGTAGAGCTTTTCCTATTCTCACAGGATCACATCACTTAGAGCATCTATTCATTGTCTTAGCTCTATGTATGAAGCTTGTTGCACTCATTTTGCATTTCATGACATTTGTGGCCAGATCTTGAGTTTTGAGATTTGATGAGCTTCATGTGTCAACAAGGGGGAGAAATGTGCATTTCACTCATACTTAACCAAGGGGGAGAAAATTGTGCATTTTCATACTTGCATTAGTCAAGAGGGAGATTTTGGAAATTGTGGCCTTCTGAGCTTTGGTTTGCTTTGGTCCTTCCATTGGTATCTCTTTTGCGTACTTGGCTCGTCTCACCCTTCTTGGTATCTTGAGTGTGCTTTTGCATAGGGGGAGCTTTTGCTAGATGTGTTGAGCCTTTGCCTCTTCTGGAGGGTCTAGCCTGCCTTGTTGGGTCCGATAGGTTTCGATTGGCCTTTTGAGCCATATTTGGTTTATTTGGTATCTTTGAGCTTCTCTTGATGCTTCATTTGATATTCTGATATTTGAGAGTTGTGATTGGTATCTTGGACTTGCTAGCGGTGTTGAGCCTGTTTCTATCTCTTCTTGAGGGCTAGCTTTGTTTTGCTTGGTTGCGTCGAGCCATTACCCATGTCTTTGGGAACCAAGTTTTGGACTCGTTTTGCTTCTCTCAAGTGACCTCGTTTTTGGATTTCTTAGATTTTTGGTCATTTGGAGAGCTTTACCTTGTGGCTCAAATCTGAAATGCACTTGTGTTGACAATGCACTCATCAAGGGGGATATTGCGAACACATGGTGGATAAGTACCCATGTAGTTTAGTTTTGTGATGAGTGATTGTCCAACACTTGAGCGTTTCAGTTTGAGTGGCTTACTACTAATCCTTTGCGAAAGCAAATGTGTGCCTATCTATCGGCTTGTTGTGTGCAGGTGCTTTGTCTAGTGACAGTGGTCAATGGCATGGAGAAGGTCGAGTAGAGGCTTGCCGTGCCGATGGACCGAGAGCGGTGAAGGGCAGAAGCGAGGCTCGGACTGAGGGACCATGGGCGCCGGCGGACTAGCTATGGTGGCTAGTGCTTGGCACCGGCGAGTGCGACAAGACATGGAGGTAGACCGAGTTGACCAAGTCAATACGGCGGACGAGCGGGTCGAGCGGGAGGCTCACGGGACTCGGAGTCCGACCGGGCGAGGACACGGTGGCTCAAGTCGAGTGGTTTGGTGGTTTGGGCCGCAAAACCACCGGGGACGGTTTCCGAGTTTGGGCCTCAAAACTCGGGATTCGGTAGTTGAGCCCAAAGCTACCGGTGGCGGGGTTCCTGGGTTTGGGCCTCAAAACCTAGGCGGAGCTTCCGAGGAAGCGGGGATGGCACGTGGCAAAATCCTGGAGGTTGTGTCGAGGCGACGACAACTCCCGACAGGAAGCGGGGCCGTCCATTCAAACGAGTGGCTGCGAGTTACCGACTTGGATTACAGTGTCTTAGGGCTAGGTAATTCGATCTTGTATCTAAGGGGGTCTTTGGGAAATAGACAAAGCTCGTTAAGTTGGGGGTGAAGGGGTATCCCTCATCCCACCTCTTGAACCCTAGTCATTTGCACCTACACTCTCTCTCTAGTTTATCTCTCTAGTTCATGATGTCCCTAGTGTAAGGATTTGCACTTTGATTTTAAGTGGGAATCGGAGGCCTTACCCTCCGTAAGCCATGGTGGCTTTGATTTCGTGATTGTGTCTCCTTTACTTGTGTTCTTTGCTAATCGCGTTTTTGCTCCTCTTAATCATCTTTGTTCATGCAATGATTTCTCTTGATTGAGAGGGAGTTTTGCGATTCCGTTTGAACCAAGTTGTGCGGGATCACGAGTAGAAGATTTGCACCGAAGGGTTTCGTCCCAAACATCTTGAGCACATAGATCAGGCAATTTCTATTTTGTGTTCTTCGTTTTTGGAGTTCTTCCCGAAATTCTTTTATGCCGGTTGATTCGATCCAAACTGAGCGATGATTCTCTAGGGATAGCTCCTCCATAGGCTTGGGATCATACCCACAAAGTTTGGTAGCCATTGGAGAAGATTTGGTGGAGGATCCATGAAGTTTGGGGTGAAGGAGATTTGAAATCGCCCCCTTAGGCGCAGACAGTCCGCCGTTGTGGGCGCGGACAGTCCGAGGGTCGGGCTTTGGCAGAGGCTCTCGGCTGCCCTCTCTGTGTAACTCACGGACAGTCCGCAGGTAGTCCGCAGACAGTCCGGGTCATGCCTGTAGCTCGCCATTTTCTGTCCAGAAACAGTGTTGGTTTTCTGTTTTGCACGGCGGATAGTCCGACACACTGGTGCGGATAGTCCGAGCTCAGACCAGGAAGGTATCCAGAAACTTGTTGTTTCGGACAAGTGACCGGCGGACAGTCCGAGCCCACAGGCCGGACAGTCCGGGCTTTCCCTGTCTTTGCTGATTTGCTTTGATTCTTTCGTGTCTTGTTCGTGAAGGTTTTCCGATCGCTCCACTGCACCTTTAGGACCTCTCCTAAGGTGTCCACCTACTTGTTAGGTCGTGTGCGAGTCAAAGTTTTCGAAGTTGCGTTTTGGGCGTGATTTTGGGACAAGGGTCAAGCAATAGAAGTTTCCGAAAGGCATTTTTATTTGGCTCCCATTAATCCACCCCTCTGGTCGCCGTTCTCGGTCCTTCAGCTGGTGTCCAATTCTGCGCGCCAATGATCGTCTTTCAAAGCATCGGACCACCTGCTATAGTCCGACGGTTGTCATAAAAAGTGGACCGGTGGTCACGTTTTCAGCAGCCCTCAAGTGCATAACGGCTAGTTTCTTTGAAGAGGCTATTTAAGGGTGTGTGGCTGGTTCAAGGAGTCTCTCTTGCACATTTGGCTATTGCATACTCTTGTGAGCAAAACACACACACTCCCACTCATCTCATAGTTGATTGTTCATCCATTTGAGTGAGTTGAGTGATCAAGTGCATTACATGAAGTGATTCATCTTAGTGGCACTTGGGAGTTGATACCGCTGCTAGTTTCTTGTTACTCTTAGTGATTTCCATCACCTAGACGGTTTGGAGCAAGCGATGTGGATTCGAGAAGCTTGGTGATTGTGCTTCGTTGACCACAAGTGGTGATTGTGAGTAAGCCTGGGCGTTCGGGTTACCCGTTTTTTTCGGGTCGGGTAATTCGGGTAATAAAAATTGCTACCCAATATTAGCTCCAAAAAAAACTACCCGAAATTTTGGGTACCCGATAATTCGGGTTCGGGTTCGGGTTCGGGTATTACCCGATATATCCAAATTTACAAAAAATTAGCAAACTAAATAAAATTTTGGTAGCATTATACATAATTTCAGCAGCAATTGTATAGAATTTTAACAAAAATTTGTACAGAATCATTTATTATAGTTATTTTGTTCAAAAATAGAGAATTATATTTTAATAAAGTGATATGTTCAAGTGTTCAACTAACAACACATCATAAATACAAAAACACATACAAATCTTTGGGTAGTTCGGGTAGTTTAGGTACCGAAGGATATTACCCGAATTACCCAAACTAATTTTGGGTAATCAAAATCACTATCCGAATTTAGGATCGGGTACCTCGGGTTCGGGTAATTCGGGTTCGAGTTCGGGTAATTCGGATCCGGGTTCGGGTATCGGGTTTTTTTGCCCAGGCTTAATTGTGAGGGGTTTGGTGCCTTCCCCGCAGGAGATCGCAAAGGTAACTCTAGTGGATTGCTCGTGTTTTGGAGTGCCCTCATCTTGTGTTGGTTGTGCAGCACCCGGTGACGGGTTTGACGTGTGATGCCAATTAGCTCGTGAACCTCCAAGTGAGTGAGACGACACAACGAGGACATAGCTAGTTGGCAAACTACTGAACCTTGAGAGAAAAATCAAGTGTCAACCTTGTCTCCCATTGATTGGATTGATTGGCTACTTTGGAGCTCTCTTTGTGATTGGTTCAATCCTCTACTTGGTGGTATAATCACTCCTCCCATCTTTGCATTACCTTCTTCATACTTGTCTTAGTATATTAGGTTCTGCCTAGAGGGCTACTAGACTTGAGTAGGATTTGAGTGATCTTAGAGCTATATTAGGATAACAATTGTGGTAGGAGGCTTCGCATTCTTTAGTTTGCTAGTGCAAGTTGAGCTTCGCCATATTGTTTTCTAACTTGTTGAGAATTGTTTTAGATTTCAATTTAGGCTATTCACCCCCCTCTAGCCTTGGGATATGACCTTTCAAGTGGTATCAGAGCTAGTACACCGTTGATTTGAGGCTTAACAACCTACGGTGTGATCATGGCTCATATCAACAACATGAAGAAACCACCAAGATTTGATGGTTCCAACTATGGCTATTGGAAGGTCAAGATGACCGCACACATCAAGTCAATTAGCTAGAAGGTGTGGCTTGTGGTGGACAAGAAGTTTGAGGTTGCCAATGTGGAAGCTCCAACTCCACAAGAGGAGAAGTTGCAACACAATGACATTGCTCTTAGTGCCATCCATGAGGCTCTTTATGAGAAGTCTTTGAGCAAATCAAGAATCTAGAGAGTGCTCATGAGGCTTAGAAGAAGCTTGAGGAATCATTTGAGGGCACACAAGTCGTCAAGGGGGCCAAGGCATATATTCTCAAGGAGAAGTTTGCTAGCTTCAAGATGAAGGATGATGAGAATGTGCTGGAGATGTTCCATCGGCTTCAAGTGCTAGTCAATGATCTCACAACTCTCGGTGAGAAGGTTGAGGACAAAGACTTCTTTGACAAGTTCTTGAGGTGTCTTCCATCCCGGTTTGACACACTTGTGACCTTGATTGTGAGATGTGGGCTAGACACTATGACTCCAAATCAAGTCTTGGAAATGTCATGACTCAAGATGCATATCGGGACAACAAGGAAGAAGATGTCAAGAAGAAAGACAAGAAGGATGAGAAGAAGAAGAGCATAGCTTTCAAAGCTGCTTCATCACACAAGAGCAAAGGCAAGAGCAAGATTGAAGAATCTAGTGAGAGTGAAGACCAAAGTGCTAGTGATCTTGATGAAGAGGAGATGGCTCTCTTGGTGAGGAAATTTGGGAGATTCATGAAGAAGATGGGCTATGGTGCAAGAAGAAAGAAGACTTCTTTCAAGGATCATGATGAACCAAGGAAGTGCTTCAAGTGTGGAAGCTTTGACAATCTCATTGCTCATTGTCCTTACAATAGTGACAAGGATGATGATGATCACAAGAAGAGAGGCAAGAAAGAGAAGAAGCCCCTATTTGACAACAACAACAAGAAGAAGGGCTACTCTCATATTGTCACTTGGGATAGTGATTCTTCTTCATGTGATGATGATGATCAAGAGAAGAAGACCACTACCAAAAAGAAGGCTTTTGCAAGCATTGCAATGAGGGACAAGATCTCTCTATTTGACACTCCATCATCATGCTTCATGGCTAAGTCTACTAAGGTACTTTCTCATGATGAGAGTGAGAGTAAGAGTGATAGTGATAGTGAGGAGCCCTCAAAGGAGGAACTCATGGACATGCTTGAGCAAGCTAAGGATTACATTGACAAGAAGAGGACACTAGTAGAAATATGATCTTCAGTGACGATTTCCTAGTGACACTGGTAACTTTGGTCACAGAATGATATCTTTCTATGACAAAAATTTTGGTTTCGTCACAAGGTACTCAAGATGAATTTTTGGCTTGACTTTTAATGACGAAAGCGGTAGGAACATCATGTATTACCAAATGGGAATCGTCATAGATCATGTTGTCGGTGCGCTTCATTGTAATGATGAAAATATTCGTCATAGATTATGTTTTGATGTGGTCATAGATACTTTGCCACGTTTGGTCCACGTAGTGATGAAACGAATTGGTCACAGATCAGTTTTTTTAACGGGCACCACTTGACGGTGTTCGATGCGTGGGCCACAGACCCCGGTTAATAGCAGCCTGGACCTTTTATTTTGTCAAAAAATGCGCTTGTCAAGCTTTGATCTCACGACTTGGCGTCAGGTGGGTAATAGCATTACCACTAGGCTACTCAACCATTCTTGGTAAAAGAAAGTTAGTGTTTTTGTAAGGTTTCAATGTCAAATTTTGATTCATCCAAACTTTGTCAAATGAAATTTCGACCAAAATAATAAATGTAGATCTTGGATAGTTTAAGAAACTTGTTATTCATGAATTTTATATTTGAAACCATTTAGAGTTTCAAATACTAGTTTGAGGTGTTTTATTTAAAAAATTTAAAATTTGACTTATTCAAACTTTTTCAAAAAAATTAGTTCATTGAGCTTTGATCTCGTGACCTACCGCTAGGCAGATAACAACGTTACCATTAGGCTACTCGACCATTCTTGGCAAAAGAAAGAAAGTTAGTGTATTTGTAAGGTTTCAATGTCAAATTTTGATTCATCCAAACTTTGTCAAATGAAATTTCAACCAAAATAATAAATATAGATCTTGGATAGTTTAACAAACTTGTTATTCATGAATTTTATATTTGAAATCATTTAGAGTTTCAAATAATAGTTTGAGGTGTTTTATTTTAAAAATTCAAAATTTGACTTATTCAAACTTTTTCAAAAAATGAGTTCATTGAGATTTGATCTAACAACCTAGTGCTAAGTAGGTAACAGTGTTACCATTGGGATACTCAACCATTCTTGGCAAAAGAAAGAAAGTTAGTATATTTGTAAGGTTTCAATGTCAAATTTTGATTCATCCAAACTTTGTGAAATGAAATTTCGACCAAAATAATAAATGTAGATCTTAGATAGTTTAACAAACTTGTTATTCATGAATTTTATATTTGAAGCCATTTAGAGTTTCAAATACTAGTTTGAAGGTGTTTTATTTTAAAGATTCAAATTTGACTTATTCAAACTTTGTCAAATGAAAAGTTGACCAAAACAACAAATGTAGATCCTGATGAGTTTAACAAACTTGGTGTTCATGATGTCTCTATTTGAAACCATTTAGAGTTTCAAATACTATTTTGAAGGTGTTTTATTTTAAAAATTCAAATTTGAATCATCCAAACTTTGTCCAAAAAATGAGTTCAATGAGCTTTGATCTCGCGACCTACCGCTAGGTAGGTAGCAGTGATACCATTGGGCTACTCGACCATTCTTGGCAAAAGAAACAAAGTTTGTGTATTTGTAAGGTTTCAATGTCAAATTTTGATTCATCCAAACTTTGTCAAATGAAATTTCGACCAAAATAATAAATGTAGATCTTGGATAGTTTAACAAACTTGTTAGTCATGAATTTTATATTTGAAACCATTTAGAGTTTCAAATACTAGTTTGAAGGTGTTATTTTGTCAAATTCAAAATTTGAATCATCCAAACTTGGTCAAATGAAATATTGACCAAAATAAGAAATGAAGATCTTTGTTAGTTTGACAAACTTGTTATTCATAAATTTTGTAATTGAAAGCATTTAGAGCTTCGAAAACTGATTTTCAAGTTACCATTTTTTGAAATTCAAAATTTAAATTCTTTAAAAGTAGTCACATTAATAAATGAAGCAACTCAAACGATAGGTATTGATTTTAGAAAAGTACAGGAAAAAAACCCATCACATTTGGAGTCAGTATGAGAGAGAAAAGCTAGTTACAAGTTTCAACTACAGATTAAAACAAGAAATCACGCTTGTTCATGAAGGATCAAGAACGGCGACCAGAGGGAGGGTGAATGGGAGTCTCAAATTTCTCTTGAAATATTCATGCCACTCTTCCCAAAAGCCAAACCCAGTTGATGGGTGCTCAACCTCCCCCGAGCAACGCGAGCGGAGATTCAGACGAAAATGGAGAAATGAGTGCTCACCGGCAGTGGAGAGAAACTCTCAGGAAACCCCAAAAACACAGGATCTCAACCCCTAGGGAAAAGAGGCAAGAACCTAGGTAAAACGGGCGAAAACAGCAACCAAACAGGAGCTCCGGACAAGTTGAAGCAAGACCTCTGGACCAATGGAAGTGGTCCGGAGCCTTTGGTCCGGTGCTCACCCCAACCACCGGACTAGTCCGACGCCCAAACTTAGTGGTCTGACGCTTGCTCAGGAACTACACAAGGAGTACCCAAGCTCCGGACACTGGTCCGACGCACACCATCGGACTAACGCCCCTGGTCCGACGCTTACTGAGAAAATCCCTCTCCAAAAACAGTAAGCACCCAGGCTTCAGACAACTCGTCCGACGCTCACCGTCGGACCAATGGCTCTGGTCCGACGCTCTGAGTAGTCAGACAGTTTCCTGGGACTTGATCACCGGACCACTTGCAATGGTCCGAAGCCTAGTCAAAGACGTCCGACGCCTGGTCCGGAGCTCACGAACAAAAACGCTGAAGCCCGCGAAAAATGACTTTCTCTCCGCCAAATCTTCCCAAAACTTAACCAAATGATCACCAACTACAACCAAACTTTGTAGGCATGATCCTTGTGCAGTAGTGGAGCTATCCCGAAGAAATCATTGCTCAATTTGGAGAGGATAAACGGGAATACTCGGATTTGGGGGAGAAAGGGAAAAACGAAGAACGCCACAAAGAAAACACCCGATCTACGCACTCATGAGGTTTGAGGAGAATTCCTTCAGTGCAAAGATGCTCCTCACGATTACGCACAACTTGGTTCAAACGGATTTTGCAAAGCTATTCCCTACAAAGAGAAATCATCTTGGGAAAAGAGGGAGCAAAAGAAAAACACGAAGAACACAAGCAAAATAGGGACACGATCAACAAAGCGAAGCCACCATGGCTTACGGAGGTTACGACCTTCGATTCCTCGCAGCAAAACCAAGTTCTTACAAAGGTTGGTGAAAGCAACCTAGGGATCTCATGAACTAGAGAGAGGCAAGTGATTAGGGTTCGAGAGATAGGATGAGGGATACCCCTTGACCCCCTACTTATCGGGCTTTGGCTTTTTCCCAAAGACCCCCCTAGATACATTGAGTGAACTACCTAGCCTAAGCATTGCAGTCCAAGCTCCGGAAAATATCTCCCGTATTTTGAATAGACAGCCCCGCTCCTGCTGGGAGTTGTCGTCGCCTCGACGCAACTTCCAGGATTCTGCCACGTGCCATCCCCGCTTCCTCGGAAGCTCTGCCTAGGTTTTGAGGCCTAAACCCAGGAAACCCGCCACCGATAGCTTTGGGCTCAACTACCGAACCTTGAGTTTTGCGGCCCAAACTCGAAATTCGACGCGGATGGTTTTGAGGCCCAAACCACCAAACCACTCGACGCGAGCCACCTTGTCTTCTCCCGGTCGGACTCCGAGTCCCCTGAGTCTCCGCTCGACTCGTGTGTCCACCGTCTTGGCTTGGTTAAATCGGTCTACCTCCATGTCTTCTCGCACTCGCCGGTGCCAAGTACTAGCCACCACAGCTAGTCCGCCGGCGCCCATGGTCCCTCAGTCCGAGCCCCGCTTCCGCCCTTCACCACTCTCCGTCCATCGACACGACAAGCCTCTACTCGACCTTCTCCACGTCATTGACCACTGTCACTAGGCATAGCACCTACACACCACAAGCCGATAGACAAGCACACATTTCTGCTTTCGCAGAGGTTAGGGTAAGCCACTCAAACTGAAACACCTCACGTGTTGGACGATCACTCATCATCAAAGCTGAACATACATGGGTACTTATCCCCATGTGTTCGCAGTTCATGATGAACAAGTGTCATTTGTTTTTTTAATCTATAATTGAAACTTGTAACTAGTTTTTCTCTCCCATACTAACTCCAAATGTGATGTGGTTTTTTCCTATATTTTTCTAAAATCCATATCTATCGTCTTGTTGTGATCTTAATCCTATTTGTTTAATCATATTTTCATACAACTTTATTTAACCAATTTAAAATTTGATTTTAAATAAACTACCGCTACGAACAAGATTTCAAGACATTAAATGACCTTAGATGAAAAAGTTTTGAATACGAAAGAGTTAGAACTCATCAAGATGTACAATTATTATATAGGTCATTTTTTCATTTGGCAAAGTTCTAGTAAAGACTAGTTACAAAATCATAAATCTCACATATAGATTATGAAATTATACTAGAGATTTGTAAATTTAGAACTAAAATTTCCTAACATTTTCTCAAATGCAAAAATGACCTATATAACAAATGTAGATCTTGATGTGTTAATCATACATGGTATTCATAACTTTTCTAGTTGAGACAATCGAAGGTTTTGAAAACTTGTTTGAAGTTGTCAAAATTTAAAAATCCAAAATTTGATTTGTGTGGCCGTAATGGCTCATGTTCAGCAACCCGCATGGGTTTCAGGCTCCTAACCTGGGCTTGGGCCTCTGTTTTGCTTTTGGGCCACTAAAACCCGCAGGCCTATATTAATATTATATTAAGGCTGTGGATGACCTGAGCCCTTCTCAATCCGACGACTAAACTTCATCCTGTCAAACAAAAGCAGTGCCCCCGCCGGCCTCCCCAAACCCTAACTTCCCTTCCCTTCTCTTCTAATATTGACGTGCGGCCGCCGCAAGGGAGTGGGAAAATGTCGTGAAACCAGGCGAAGGGAGGACCGCCGCGTTGATTCGCGCCTCACCCTCCCCCTCCCCCTCTCCGTCTCGATCTCATCTCCACCGCCAAGCCTTCCCCTGGATCTCAGCTCCATTACCGAGCCCTTCATCTGTCGCGCACTATACTGTCCGGCGGTGAGAAGGGAAAGAGCCTCGCTCGCCACCAGACGGTGGAGCTTCCTGACGCCTCCTCGCCCTCCCCCGGTATCACCGTTCCGCCTGGCGTCACCGGATCTGCGCCACCCCTATTCCTCTGCATTCGTATTTTCGTTGTTTTGCTCTGTGCCCTGCACACGATTCAGTTGCCTGCTCTGGCTCGCAGGACAATGACATGGGTGCGTGCCAGCTCGAGGACCCCAAGGCTGCATGGAAGGCGCATGTTTTCGTTCAATTGGAACTGTTCTGGGTCTAGTAGATCCCGACCGTGGTAAGTGGAACCCTGCCTCCTACGATAGGATAATCATATCGTACAGTTTTGCGATAGGATAACCCACAGGCCGTGGTTGGCAGGGAACACCATCCACCTCTTAAAGATTTTTTTAGTGTTAAATTATTTGTTAGTACTAGTTGCTGCTTACTGCTTGAACAATCTATTCGTTTTGATATTTATTGACAAAAACGTAGATGCTAATTAGTAGCAGTAGCAGGTATCCAACAGTCTGAAACTGTAGTGCTACTTCAGTGATTCTTTGTGGACATTGGACATCTAGTAGTGATAGGACTAGTGCTAGTTCTGTAAATTTTGATTACTGTTGTCTGAAATGTGGACATTGGGCATCCAGTAGTGCTAGCGCTAGTGCTAGTTCTGCAGTCTGAAACTTTTGTCGTACTTTAGTGATTCTTTGTGGACATTGGGAATCCAGTAGTGCTAGAGCTATTGATAGTTCTGTCAATTTTTGTTACTGCTGTCTGAAACTGTAGTGCTACTTCAATTATTCTTTGTGGACATTTGGCGTCCAGTAGTGCTAGCGCTAGTGCTAGTTCTATCAATTTTTATTACTGCTATTTGACCTTGCTCTTATTCTATCTTGATCTGTTTGACACGCGGTCATCTGTGTACTCATCCCTGTTGAACTCAATATGTTTTTTTCTATACAGCTTGTTGAATTTGCCAATTTCTCTACTATGTAGGTTCTCATTGGCTCTCCCACTATCCTCCAAGTATGAGTACCAGGGTTTTTAAATTCGACCGGTGGCCGGGAACCGCCCGCCGGCGGTTTGGCGTTAACCGCTCCAAACCGCCCCAAATTCGAACGGTTCGTATATTGAATTCAAACGGCGTAGTTCAAATGGTTTGGGACCGGTTAGGGCCGGTTACCAACCGGTTTGGGCGGTTAACCCCCAAACCAAATTTCAAATTTGAAAAAAAAATCGAAAATGCTGAAAAAATTCCTAAAAATAGTTCATGATTTGTAGAGTCGAATGGTGTAAATTTTTTTCAAATTGGAGTTCGTTTGCTATTTATTTTGACGCGTACAAGTTTGGAAAAAAATAGAAAAGATCCTTTTTCTTTTTTTTTTCAAACTTGTACACGTCAAAATAAATAGCAAACGAACTCCAATTTGAAAAATTTGTACACCATTCGACTCTATAAATCATGAACTATTTTTAGGAATTTTTTCAGCATTTTTGATTTTTTTTTTCAAATTTGAAATTTAAATTCAAACCGAAACCGAATCGCCCGGGGGCGGTTTGTCGGTAACCGGTCGGTAACCGCAGTTACCGACCGGTTTTGAAAACCCTGATGAGTACAAAGAATGAGGACGCCCAAGTAATGGAAGTAACGCAGGATACTGTACAATGGTGTGTGCACGTAGGACACAAGACCTGGGCTACAATGTTTTCTCTATTTTTTGTATATGTGATGTGATACTCATATATTGGATCAGATAATTTGATGATAGCCATATTGTTTGGTCTGCTAGATATTTTTTTAGTTTGTAAATGTATTTAGCAATGTAAATGTATTTAGTGATGCTCTAACTGAGTTGTATGATCGTTGGAATACTGGTTTTATTTAGTATGTAATTACATGGTCTTTCTAGTATTATTTCCAAATTGCAATTAAATTACTATCTGCATTTCTTCGACGAAAATGATGGTGTCTTAAGTGACGATTACAAATCACAATATGTAACGATTTCAAATCGCAAGTTGTGACCAAAATCTTTCATGTTCAGTGATGATTTCAAACAACAATTTATGACCAAATAAGAACCAATTAGAACAAGCCATGTGGCAAAATCTGATTAGTCCACGTGGCGGCAACGCAACATTTGGGTTAGTGATGATGTCATTCACCATGTCATGCTAGCCATGTCAGCATCCTACGTGGCAAGCGCCGTCGGGCCGCTTCCAAACAGGTTGTTATGACGAAACCAGAGGTCAATCTGTGACCAAAT
This sequence comes from Microstegium vimineum, assembly GCA_022036555.1. Lineage (NCBI taxonomy): Eukaryota > Viridiplantae > Streptophyta > Magnoliopsida > Poales > Poaceae > Microstegium > Microstegium vimineum. The sequence continues at coordinate 16,798,832 of CM039135.1, read as the reverse complement.
CGGACCGTCACAGGTCACAAATACCGTTAACGTCGTCATTTTGGCGTGACGGCGGACGGTGGATAATGACCAAAACTGATCGTCACAGAAAAGAAATCACATCCATGACGATGTTGTTTTCGTCACAGACTAGAGACACATCTGTGACGAAAAAAACCATTTTGTCACTGTAGATCAAATGTGACGCGACTTCAATGACGATCCCATTTTTGTCACAAATTTGTCACAGATTACACTTGGTGACGTTTTTAGCATCTTCAGTGACGAACTGAGTATGTCACAAAAGGTCAGATCCCTAGTAGTGGGAAGAAATGCAAGGAATTGCGCAAGACCAATGCGGATCTTGAGAAAAATCTTGATGAGGTCGTAGCATCTCATGAGAGGCTAATGGAAGCCCATGAGAAGCTAGTGAAGTCTCACACTAAGCTTGAAAGAGCTCATTCCTCCCTCCTTGACCAAAGTAAGGAGATTGCTCAAACATGTGACATGAGAGTTATTTATGATATTCTTGATGAATCTTTCTATACTCCTATCATTGTTGTTCCCACTAACCCATCTTGTAGCACTACCACTTCTACTTCATCTACTAGTGATGGTTTCACTTGTGATGCCTCACTAATGGTGGAAAATGAAACCCTCAAGGAAGTTACAAAGCTCAATCACTCCTTAGCTAAGGCTTATGGAGGTGAGGACCACTTGCTTATGTGCTTGGGTAGCCAAAGAATATCTCTCTACAAAGAGGGTTTGGGCTATACCCCCAAGAAAGGCAAGGCCGCCTTTGTTTCTCACAAAACTTGTTTTGTGAAGAACACCGGTAGCTATTGCAAGAGTTGCAAGCAAGTTGGTCACAATGAGTAAGCATGCAAGAACAAGAAGGCCAAACAAGATGTATCCTCCATGAGAGTTGATTCATTCTATGTTCTTACCAAGGGTACAAATAGTGTTCATTCCAAGTTTGTTGGTGCACCTTGGATGGCTTCAAAGAAGTCCATTTGGGTACCAAAATCTTTGGTAACTAACCTTGGAGGACCCAAACAAGTTTGGGTACCTTAAAAAGAATTGATCTCTCTTGTAGGTAAATTACAAAGCTGGAGGGAGGCATTGGGTGCTTGATAGTGGGTGCACTCAACACATGACTGGTGATGGAAGGATGTTCAACTCAATCAACCAAGATAGTGACCATGGTTTTGATAGTATCACATTTGGGATAATGGCAAAGGCAAGGTGAAAGGACTTGGGAAGATTGCTATCTCAAATGATCTAAGCATTATTAATGTGCTTCTAGTGGAAAGGTTTGAGTTCAATCTATTGTCAGTTGTCCAATTGTGTGATCTCGGGTTCAAGTGCATCTTTGGAGTGGAGGATGTGGAAATCATTAGTGTAGATGGTTCAAACATGATCTTCAAGGGATTTCGGTATGAGAACCTCTACCTAGTGGATTTCAATGCTAGTGAGATCCAACTCTCTACATGTCTCATCTCAAGATCTAGCATGGGTTAGTTGTGGCATAGAAGGCTTGGACATGTTGGCATGAAGCAATTGAATAAGCTAATCAAGCATGATCTAGTGAAGGACTTAAAAGATGTCACATTTGAGAAGGACAAGCTATGTAGTGCTTGCCAAGCCGGAAAGCAAGTTGACAACACTCATCCAAAGAAGAGCATCATGAGTACAAGCAAAGCTTTTGAGTTATTGCATATGGATCTTTTTGGGCCAACTACTTATACAAGCATTGGTGATAATAAGTATGGATTTGTGATAGTGGATGACTTCACAAGATACACATGGGTATTCTTCTTGAGTGACATGAGTGACACATTTGATATCTTCAAGTCATTTGTCAAGAGGTGCCAAAATGAGTTTGAAACAATTATCAAGAGAGTTAGAAGTGACAATGAGAGTGAGTTCAAGAATACAAGAGTTGATGAACTTTGTGATAACTTTGGAATCAACCATCAATTCTCTCCAAAATACACTCCTCAATCCAATGGGATAGTTGAAAGGAAGAATAGAACCTTGATTGACATGGCAAGATCAATGCTGAGTGAGTACAATGTTAGTCATTCTTTTTGGGCCAAAGCTATCAACACGGCTTGCTACTCTAGCAACCATCTCTATTGTCATGGAATGCTTGAGAAGACCCCATATGAGCTCTTGAATGGAAGAAAACCAAACATTTCCTACTTTAAGATGTTTGGATGCAAGTGTTACATCTTGAAGAAGGGAACTAGGTTGAGCAAATTTGAGAAGAAATGTGATGAAGGATTTCTGTTGGGATACTCAACATCTAGAAAGGCTTATAGAGTATGGAACTTGGCTAGTGGAATTCTTGAGGAAGTGCATGATGTGAAATTTGATGAAACACAAGGCTCTCAAGATGAAGAAAAAAACTTGGATGATGTGAGAGGTGACAAGTTGGTCAATGCAATGAAAGATATGGATATTGGTGACACTAGACCAAGATAAGTCCAAGATGAAGATGAAGATCAAGTGACCATACCAAGTGATCAAGCTAGTGGTTCTACAACTCAAGATCAAGCAAGTGCAAGTGAAGATCAAGTTCAAGCTAGTTCATCATCTCAACCAAATGACATAAACATGCAAGTGCTCCAATCTACCAACATTGCAAGAGATCATCCCTTAGATCAAGTGATTGGGGGCATTCAAAGTGGTGTTCAAACAAGATCAAGATTGACTTCTTTTTGTGAGCATTATTCTTTTGTCTCATCATTTGAGCCAACCAAGATTGATGAAGCCTTGAAGGATGTTGATTGGATAAATGCTATGCATGAAGAGGTTAACAACTTCACAAGAAATCAAGTTTGGGAATTGGTAGAAAGACCAAAGAAGCACAATGTCATTGGAACCAAATGAGTTTCCAAGAACAAGCAAGATCAAGATGGAATAGTGGTGAGGAACAAAGCAAGACTAGTAGCTCAAGGTTACTCACAAGTTGAAGGTCTTGACTTTGGAGAAACATATGCTTTAGTGGCAAGATTAGATCCAATAAGAATTCTATTGGCCTATGCTTGTGCACACAATATCAAGCTATACCAAATAGATATCAAGAGTGCATTCCTAAATGGGTATATCAATAAAGAGGTATATGTTGAGCAACCACCTAGTTTTGAAGATGCTAAGAAGCCCAACCATGTATTCAAGCTCAAGAAGGCTCTCTATGGGTTGAAGCAAGCACCTAGAGCATTGTATGAGAGGTTGAGAAGCTTTCTCCTCTCAAAGGGATTCAAGATGGGTTTGGTTAATACTACCCTATTCACCAAGAAGATTGGAAATGACTTATTCATCTTGTAAATTTATGTGGATGATATTATCTTTGTATCTTCAAATCAAAACTTTTGTGAAGAGTTTGGAGAGATGATGGCTAATGAATTTGAAATATCAATGATTGGTGAACTTAGTTACTTCCTTGGACTTCAAATCAAACAAATGAAGAATGGTACATTTGTGAGTCAAGGCAAGTACATTAAAGATATGATGAAGAAGTTTGGGCTAGAATAAGCCAAAGGCATTAGTACTCCCATGGGGACTAATGGACACTTGGATAGTGATACAAGTGGCATAATGGTGGATCAAACACTCTATCGCTCTATGATTGGAAGCTTACTCTATGTGACCGCTTCAAGACCGGATGCCATGTTTAGTGTATGCATGTATGCAAGGTTTCAAGCATCTCCTAGAGAGAGTCATTTGAAAGCCACAAAGAGAATATTGAGATATCTAAAGCATACACAAGAGGTTGGACTATGGTTTCCAAAGGGGTCAAGGTTTGAATTGATTGGATATTCGGACTCTGACTGTGCGGGTTGCAAAGTGGATAGGAAGAGCACTAGAGGGACATGTCAAATGTTGGGAAGGTTAGAGGCAAACTTTGGTCATCTAAGAAGCAAAATAGTGTGGCACTCTCTACCGCCGAAGCCGAATACATTAGTGCGGGGAGTTGTTGTGCACAACTATTGTGGATGAAAGCCACTTTGGAGGACTATGGAATTCAATTCAAGAAAGTCTCATTGCTTTGTGATAATGAAAGTGCGGTGAAGCTCACCAACAACCCCGTTCAACACTCAAGAAAAAAGCACATAGATGTGAGACATCCTTCATAAGAGATCATCAACAAAAGGGTGACATTTTCATTGATAATGTGGGCATCGATGATCAATTAGCCGATATTTTCACCAAGCCACTTGATGAGAAGAGGTTTTGCAAGTTAAGGAATGAGTTGAACATCTTGGATTTCTCTAACATGAGTTGATGCACTCCACTTATGACATGCCTCTACTCCAACATAGCAAGGTACAATTGATTGACATATGCATTCATCCTTTGCTAGTCTTGTGTAGAGCATATAGACATCACTCATGATAATCTCATTCATGAAAATCAAAAAAATTTCTATGTACATATGACATCACTATTGTTTCTATGAGTTGATTGATCTAGTGATGACATATGACATGTTGATAAACTTGCAACCTCACATGTTTAGTGTAGAATGCTTATTCTTATACTTAACCAACATGGCCAAGATAACCATTGAAAGATGTGTGAAGAAGCTTGTCCATAGTTTAAAATGTGTTAAGTATCTAGGACAAGTAATCTAGGTTGAATTTAAAACTGAAAATTCACCCCACTCTTTTCTAAATTGACTTGATAAACAAATCTCTCTAAGGATCCTCAAGTGGTACATATTACTACAAGTGGTTTCTTTTTGTGGTAATATGTGACAAAGGGGGAGAAATTGTGTTAAAATGATAGTAATAAAGGGGGAGAAATGTTAACATGAGAAACATGATAAAGATTAACAAGTGGAATCTAGAAATAGGGGGAGAAATAAGATTTTGGAAAAATGAAACATTAAAATTTGAGCACAAAAGTAGGGGGAGCAAGCCTATGAACAATTTGTTGCATTTTAATTGTGCATTCACTCATACGCTTTCTTGCATCTTAAGTGTAATACTTTTTCAAGTAGTTCTTGCTTGTGTGGTGCATGACTAGTTGTAATCTTGATTGATGTTTTGATCACTAGCATGCATAGGAAGTTAGTTAGATACCTTCTTTTGTTGTTTTGTGCAATTCAATTGGTATCAAGCTAACCTTGTTTCTAAGGGAGAAATGAAAGGCACACTTTGATTGGTATCACACTTCAAAGGTCTATTCTTAAAGCCTTAGCATCATGTCATAGTTTGTTAGTGTTCGCTCCTCCAAAAGTTCTATCTAAGCATGTGTGCAAAGCTTGATTCTCATTCATAGAAGTGCACACATGTAGGGGGAGTTAACACTATCAAACCAACTTAGAAATGATTGACCACCTTCTTTTCCCTCATACATTCCAAGTGGTATCAATCATTTTATATGGGTTGTTATCAATTACCAAAAAGAGGGAGATTGAAACATCTCTAGTGTTTTGGGTAATTGATGAAACCTAACTACTAACCTAGCTCTAAGTGTGAGTAGGTTGAGTACACCAAGGTGAAGAGAAGATGACAACTGATGGAGCAAGGAGGAGGCTATGGAGAAAGCTATCAAGGTTCCACACTTGGAGAAGAAGAGAGAAGGAGGAGACCCTAAAGCTTTTCAAGGCAAAGGTATTGCTAGGGTTTGCCTTTTTGGTGATCAAGACACCTAGTGGGTGTGATCACATTTAGGATAGGTAACCGTACTATGAAGAGGGGAAAATAGTTAGTGGTTACAACTATCGAGTTCCATTAGGTTGATCATTTTTGCATTGCATCTAAAACCTAATGAGAAACCCTTGTAAAACTTATTAAAACTTCCACACACATGCACAAGTCAGTGAAACACTTGGTGGTGGCACATGAGATCAAGGGAAGCAAAAGAGAAGAAATTCCGACCAAGAAAGAAGCATCGGACCAGTGTGTCTAGGAGCTCCGGACCATAGCAAGTGGTCCGACGGCCTGTTCCCAGCACTGGCCGACAACAGAGAAGCGTCGGACCAGGGTTCAAATGATGCTCCGGACCATAGACGAGTGGTCCGGTGGTTCGATCACAGATTCAACAGAAGACCAAGACATGCGTCGGACAACTCGGCATGGTCCGGTGGTTGGGTCCGACGATCAGGTCCGGAGCTCGGGTGCTCCCTGCGTGGATTTGGCAAGGCACTTCGGAGGCGTCGGACCAGACGGCATAGTCCGGTGGACTAGTCCGGAGGTGAGGTCCGGAGGCCAGGTACTTACTGTGTTGAGAATGAAGCTGAGGCGAAGGCGTCGGACCAGGGCTCCGGACCAAAGCGAGTGGTCCGATGGTGTCCAATTCTGCGCGCCAACGGTCGTTTTTCAAAGCATCGGACCACCTGTTATAGTCCGACGGTGGTCATAAAAAGTGGTACGGTGGTCATGTTTTCAGCAGCCCCAAGTGCATAACGGCTAGTTTCTTTGAGGAGGCTATTTAAGGGTGTGTGGCTGGTTCAAGGAGTCTCTCTTGCACATTTGGCTATTGCATACTCTTGTGAGCAAAACACACACACTCCCACTCATCTCATAGTTGATTGTTCATCCATTTGAGTGAGTTGAGTGATCAAGTGCATTGCATGAAGTGATTCATCTTAGTGGCACTTGGGAGTTGATACCACTACTAGTTTCTTGTTACTCTTGGTGATTTCCATCACCTAGACGGTTTGGAGCAAGCGGTGTGAATTCGAGAAGCTTGGTGATTGTGCTTCGTCAATCACAAGTGGTGATTGTGAGGGGTTCTTGTGCCTTCCCCACGGGAGATCGCAAAGGTAACTCTAGTGGATTTCTCGTGTTTTGGAGTGCCCTCATCTTGTGTTGGTTGTGCGGCACCCGATGACTGGTTTGGCGTGTGATGCCAATTAGCTCGTGAACCTCCAAGTGAGTGAGCCGACACAACGAGGACATAGCTAGTTGGCAAACTACTGAACCTTGAGAGAAACATCAAGTGTCAACCTTGTCTCCCATTGATTGGATTGATTGGCTACTTTGGAGCTCTCTTTGTGATTGGTTCAATCCTCTACTCGGTGGTATAATCACTCCTCCCATCTTTGCATTACCTTCTTCATACTTGTCTTAGTATATTAGGTTGTGCCTAGAGGGCTACTAGACTTGAGTAGGATTTGAGTGATCTTAGAGCTATATTAGGATAGCAATTGTGGTAGGAGGCTTCACATCCCTTAGTTTGCTAGTGCAAGTCGAGCTTCGCCATATTGTTTTCTAACTTGTTGAGAATTGTTTTAGATTTCGATTTAGGCTATTCACCCCCCTCTAGCCTTGGGATAAGACCTTTCACACTGTGAGTATTGTGAGCGGGATGGGCACTTGGATGAGTTTTGCTATAGGAGGAAGAGAGATGATCGGAGGCAGCTTGAGTTGAGCAACTGAGACATGTACCACCCACCGGTTGGGGTGCGTGAACCGAAAGTTCGGAGGCGCACTAGTGTTGGTATTTCTTATGACTATTGGATAAATCCGCAAGCGCACAGATTATATCGTTGCATCTTTTCACCTAGGAGTATTCCGGGCTATCGTAATTTATATTCTCCCAAGGGAAAGCAGAGCTAGAAATAATAATAAAAAAGAGATCCTAGAGATCACCTCAATTTAGTATGAACTAGTGTAAGGGGGTAATCGAATAATGATAGGAAGGTGATGATGTAACAAACCGAGATAAAGATAAGTAAGAGATAACTAGTGGGTACAACTATGTGGGAGGACAACGAGAGAGTAAAAGGACTCATATGATTCCAACTCTACCTTTGTGGGTTTAACTATGACACACAATTGAAACAAACATCGATAGATTCCTCAAAACAAGTATGCTAGGCGAGAGGATAGATCAGCAGGAGGACAAAACTCCTACCGAACCGCGCTCGCCTTTTATTGGGGTCTTATATTTTAAGAACTTGCCTAAGAACACGTGGTGGAATACGAAGACTAGACAAGGCTGCCACTCTCTTACTAGCTACCACAAACAATCCATGCAACAAGCGATAACCAAAGGTTAGATTAAGTATAAGCACCACACTTACACCTATTCTTACTACTCTAATCGTGTATACGACAACTAGAGCACCCTATAACAGGCGATGATCACACACAGGAATGGCCACAAGAATCTCAATCTAGTTTATAACAATTAAATAACAAGATAAACCACAACAATACTATAACAAGTATAATATTGCACAAAGTAAAGACTAAGTAAAGTAAAGAAGGGATATTGCATTAAATAAGTAAAGTCTTACAAAAGAGAAAAGATACAAGAGGTTATACCAGATTCTCCAGGAAGACAACTCCGGAAAGCCCAAGAAAAGCTCAACTCAACTCTAACTCCCACACTAGAGAACACCACTAGACTAATCTCCACTTGAGAACAAGAGTGGCTTGTATGGATTACATCATGTCTAGAGAGGGGGTATGAGCCTCTATTTATAGTGGGAGGTGGAGTAGATACTCCACCGCGACATCATCGATCTAGGAGGCTTCAATTCTCCACCCTTGGATCCACTGCCTCTAAACCAAGTTAGAGTGGATGGTCTTGATCTTCAACATGTTTTAAATGAGTGAGGAAGTCACCAGGCGCAGCACCGACCTAGGGGGGTATCGGCCGACCCCCCTATGGTAGGTGGGCCTTGCCCCCGAGCTTCTAGAACATGCCCCACTGGTCAGGGACCAAGTAGGGGGTGGTGCCCCTTGGTAGGGTATCGGCCGACCCCTTATAGGGTCTAGGGCCGACCTCAGTCTTCGAGAAGGTTGTCACACTAGAGAACCCCACTTGTCATGTGTCTTGGTTGGTTCTTCTGAGTTGGTTGTCACATTGATTTCCTTGATGTGAGCCCATGGATCCATGTGAGGTGCATTTGATCCGTTGAGAGAAAACACAAGTTCATCCAAGGGTTGAGGATCGCTTGGGAGTACTTCTCCTGGATCATGGCCAGAGGGAGGGGCTTGGTGGGCCCATAGTGGATCGGCCGACCCACTATGTGGGTCCCACTGGCCCACTTTGCTCCATTTCTTCTAAATCTGCATCAAATACTTCATGGACATGTGGAACTTGTTATTTTAGAAAATATGCTCATGATACGATTGTCTATCCTTGATCCTGAGGTTGTTGACACTATTTTGGATATATAAAAGTATGTCATTTTTTGTGTCAACAAGATCCCCCACATTTAACCTTTGCTCGTCCCGAGCAAACAATCAAACTTAGCCTCAGTGGAGTAGGAGTTGCTACTTTGCTTCATATTTCAAGAGTACTAAATCTACAACAATATACTTCTCTTTTGAATGGAAAAATTAGCAATAAAAACTCACCCATATTACCTTAGTCCTCCATGGGGCTTATAGCTTTTTCCTTTGTCTTGGGTGGTTGAGAGATAGAACAACTTGACTTGAGCACTAGTTTTCTTATTCTTCACAAGTTTCGTATCGGAGGTTTTTGTAATGTTTTGTAAAAGAAAACTTAGTGTTCCTCAAACGGTACTCTTGAGTCGCTCATAAGGTGTTTGATTCCTTACCAAGGCACATATCAAAGTTTGCCTTCTTTTGCATCCTACTCTAAAGGCTTATGTGGAGCTATAGTTAGGGATAAAAGATATAGCAAACTTACCTTGCATATATTGTAAAGTCAAATTCCGGATCTAAGGAGAGAAATTTCATACTCTTAGATCAAGATGTGCAAGTGTGTGGAAACATGACAAATGATCAATACTCCTTTATATGCTCTCTTTTTCCTAACTTATTATTTTGAGATATAGCTATCTTTTTTTCTATGAGCTTTGGAATGCTCAAAAAAAATTCATGAGCTTTGATGTGCTCATCATTTTTCTAAAATTGGGGACTTTAGAATACCCCTGATTTTTTCATAATTTTGCATAGTCTATGTCTTATTTACTAGCAACATACTAGAGAGAGAATTTTCTACTAGAGCATGGAGTATGAACTATGTGGAAAATTTAAAGCATGTTTATGCGTACTTCCAGTGTAGAAGCAACATTTATAAGTGGCGTGTATGTGATCTTGATCTTGGGAGCATGATAAATCTATCAACAAGGGTCACAAAACTTGACCAAAATCAACACAAAGCAAGCAGCTTATGTAGAAAGCTTATATCATGTAAGAGCATATATGGATTTGGTAGGAATTTTCACCACTGAGGAACAAGAAGTGGTTTTATCATTTTAATAAATAAGACTCCAATAGTAATTCTTGTTTAGAACAATATTATAGCAACTCTTGTATTGTCATATCATGTCTCACAAAAACTTAGACTTAGTTACAACATTTGCAACCCACAAAATTTTTAGGTTCATGATGGTTTCTTTTAAGCCAAGTAATCCATACTTAGAGAAATATAAAGTTGTAAACTAAGTATTAGAGAAACATTTAGCAGAGCAACTATTCATCATTTCCATAGGAGAATTTAATTTTCATGGAACATGTGAGAGTAGAAAGAGTTTTTTTAGTTGCAAAAATGAAATGCACAAATAAAATGCTGGAATCAAAATTACGAAAATTAAATTACCAAATTAAAATGCTGAAAATAAAAGCTTACCTTAGTGGGGGAGGGAACCTCTCCCAAGCTTATTCTTTTCATGGTCCTGGTGGTGAGAATTGCATTGGATGTATTCCTTGCTGGGCGTTGTAGTCTCTCATTGCTTGAACTCGTTGCTGATTTTGGACCATATTCTGATAGAGAGTTCCATGCTCCAATCGTAGCTCACCCACTTGATTAGTGAGTATATCCATGTCGTGACGGAAATCACGAAATTCTCTTTCCTGCGAAGAAGCAAAAGAGAATCGTGCACTTTGGGTGTGTGATGCTGATCTATGAAATCCGCCACTTGAGCGGGAGAACTATGTGGCGCTAGTGGATTCATCTTCATAATTTGGTCCCAAGGATGTGCCTTCTTCTTGTGCAGCATATGTCATGCTACGTGTCACCCGTCGACTTGCAAAACTCCTACGTCCTTCTTGGGTGTCTTGGTGTGCTCGTAGTCACGTACCTTTAGAGTGTTGAATATGGCCATCTCATGAGGTGTGAGCTGGATGCCGGTTTCAGGATCGGTGACTCGTGATGAATAATCTTCTAAAATATCGGCCGGTTGCGAACACATGGTGGATAAGTACCCATGATGTTCAGTTTTGTGATGAGTGATTGCCCAACACTTGAGCGGTTCAGTTTGAGTGGCTTACTTCTAATCCTTGCGAAAGCAAGTTTGTTCCTGTCTATCGGCTTGTGGTGTGTAGGTACTATGCCTAGTGACAGTGGTCAGTGGCGTGGAGAAGGTCGAGTAGAGGCTTGCCGTGCCGATGGACTGAGAGCGGTGGAGGGCGGAAGCGGGGCTCGGACTGAGGGACCATGGGTGCCGGCGGACTAGCTGTGGTGGCTAGTACTTGGCATCGGCGAGTGCGAGAAGACATGGAGGTAGACCGAGTCGGCCGAGTCAAGATGGTGGAGGCACGAGTCAAGCAGAGGCTCAGGGGACTCGGAGTCCGACCGGGCGAAGACAAGGTGGCTCGCATCGAGCGGTTTGGTGGTTTGGGCCTCAAAACCATCCGAGGACGGTTTCCGAGTTTGGGCCTCAAAACTTGGGGTTCGGTAGTTGAGCCCAAAGCTACCGGTGGTGGGTTTCCTGGGTTTGGGCCTCAAAACCTAGGCGGAGCTTCCGATGAAGCGGGGATGGCACATGACAGAATACTGGAGGTTGCTTTGAGGCGATGGCAAATCCCGACAGGAAGCGGGGCCGTCCATTCAAAATATGGGAGATATTTTCTAGAGCTTGGACTGCAATGCTTAGGCTAGGTAGTTCACTCAATGTATCTAGGGGGGTCTTTGGGAAATAGCCAAAGCCCCTTAAGTAGGGGATGAAGGGGTATCCCTCATCCCATCTCTTGAACCCTAATCATTTGCCCCAACTCTCTCTCTCTCTACACTCTCTCTAGTTCATGAGATCCCTAGGTTGATTTCACCAACCTCTGTAAGAACTCGAATCTTTTGGTGGGAATCGGAGGCCCGACTCTCCGAGTGCCATGTCACGGTTAGTTTCTTGATCGAGTCTCCCTGATTGCTTGCGTTCTTCGCGTTTTGCTTTTGCTCTCTCTTTTTCCCGAGATGATTTCTCTTTGTAGGGAGTAGCTTTGCAAAATCCGTTTGAACCAAGTTGTTCGTATTTGTGAGGAGCATATTTGCACCGAAGGAATTCTCCTCAAACCTCACGAGTGCATAGATCAGGCGTTTTATTTGTGGCGTTCTTCGTTTTTCTCTTTCTCCCCCAAATCTGAGCGTTCTTGTTTATTGTCTCTAAATTGAGTGATGATTTCTTCAGGATAGCTCCCCAACTACATTAGGATCATGCCTACAAAGTTTGGTTGCAGTTGGTGATCATTTGGTTGAGTTTTGGGAAGATTTGGCGGAGAGAAAATCGGTTTTCGCGTCTCTACACTCTGTTCGGGAGCGTCGGACGTGCTGACGACAATGTCCGTCGCGATCATCCGCGGGCGTGTGAGTTTGGCACCGGACGCTGACCATCGTCCGTCTCCCTACGTCGGTCGCATTGCTGTTTTGTGTGGATTTTCAGCGTTCACTGGAAGCCCGACGGACGCTCACCTAAGAGTCCGTCACGCAGTGTCTGACGCTAACGGATGCTCACCCAAGCATCTGTCACCCAGCGTCCGACGCCCTGCCTTCTGCTTCTCCACTGCAAGGCTCTCTGGAAGGCCGACGAACGGTCTCTCAGCGTCCGACGCCTAGCGTCCGTCGCCCCTCTGTTCAGCATCCATCGCCTATCCTTTTGGCTGATTTGCTTGGGTTCTTGCCTCTTTCCCTTAGGGGTTGAGAACTCATTCTTGGGGGTTTCCGGTGAGATTTCCTCCTCTACCGATGAACTTTCATTTGCTTGTTTTCACCTGAATCCCTGCTCGCGTTGCTCAGGGGAGGTTGAGCACCCAACAACTGGGTTTGGTTTTTGGGAAGAGTGGCCCGAATATTTCGAGAGAAATTTGAGGCTCCCATTCACCCCCCTGCTGGTCGGCGTTCTCGGTCCTTCAATTGGAATCAGAGCTGGTTAAGGATCAATCCACCTTACACGGTTCTTGATCTGCGAAGGCGACATGGAGCGAGGTGCTGGTAAACCTCCTTACTTTGATGGAACCAACTTTGCCTATTGGAAGGAGCGCATGTCCGCTTACCTCCAAGGGGTTGACACAAAGTTTTGGGAGATTTTGTGAGAATGAGAACTACGTGGTTCTTGACGCTCGGATCACCGATGCCCAAGTCACGTAGCATGCGTCAAACGCAAGAGCCTGTAGCATTCTCTTCTCTTGTCTGTCTCTTCCAGAGTTTGAGTGGGTTTCGAGTCTCACGCACTACGACACGAGGGATCTGTCAAATACTCTTGAGATATCATGAGGGCAATCCTCAGATAAAGTCCAGACTCTTCGACATGTACCGTAGAGAGTACGAGAACTTCGCTTAGTTGGCCGGCGAATTTGTTGACGGGATGTTCACTCGCTTCCAATCTATCGTCAACAAGATGCGTGCTAATCGAGCCAACTTGCCTTATGATGATCATGAGATGGCTATCAAGCTTTTGCATGCTCTTGATCGGAAGGTATGGGAGATGAAGGTGGCTGCCATTCAGGAGTCACCAGGCTATGATGCCCTGACCGTGGACGAGCTGTTCAGCAAGCTCAAGTCCTCGGAGATTGACTACCAGACCCGGGTCAAGCTTGAAAACCCATCGAAACCATCTATGGCGTTGGCTTCTGGCCCCCGTGGTACGTCTTATTCCTCCTCTGACCCTTCACACTCTTTGTTCGCTTTGTCTTTGATTTCTGTGACAGAGGAGCAAGTGCAGGCTCTTGGAGATGACGAGCTGGCCCTAGTCATCACTAGGTTCTCACGGTTTCACAACAACCGTTTGAACCGATGACGTGGTGGCTTGGCCAAGGGGTGCTACCATTGCGGTGATGAGGATCACTTCATCGCAAACTACCCCAAGAAAGCTGCGAGCGACTTCACCAATCGCAAGGACAAGCGCGAGCACCATTTTAAGGACAAGCACAAGCCCAAGGGCGGCTACCACCGAAGGTCCTCCAAGAAGGTGATCAACAAGGTGAAGGCCAAGCACCGAGCCTTCCTCGCCACCCTCAGCGACTTCGATGCCTCCTCCGACGGAGGTGCTTCCTCAAGCGATGATGAGTCAAAGGAAAAGGTTGAGGACAAGTTCAACGGCCTATGCTTCTATGCCGACGCCAAACACGGTGGCTTTTGCACCATGGCGATTGAAGAAGGCAAGGTCGGCAAGCGCAAGGATGGCCCCGACTACGACTATAATAGAACCGTCCGAATTATAAGAGATCAAGTACTAAAGTAGCTGAATTAACTGCCACTTAATAGCACTTGAGCCCATATAGTCCCGTAGTCCGTGAAATCTTGAAGGATTTCAAACATTTCCATAATACAGCCAAGATCGAGATAGTTCAGTAGCACCATTCACACGATATAGAGTTCAGCATAATACAATAGTATCGGCGTGCGAAGACTCAATAGTTATTACAAACCATTGTTCGAATTGAAAGAAAAGCCGAAGTCTTTTAACACGATAATCTCCAAAGTAGTTCTTAATAGAGTGTCAAACTAGGGACATATCCCGCAACAACAAAAGAAGTCTGGAAATGACCAAGCCCATGGTCTAGAAGTCATCCCCAACCGGGTAGAGACAGTTAACACAATAACCATGCAGGAGCTGACCATCTGCAAAACAACATGGGAAAAAACCCTGAGTACAAGAAGGTACTCGGTGAGACTTACCCGCCATAAATGAAAATAAAGACTCCAAGGAGGATGAAGGCTTATGGTGGTTTAGCTGATTCTTTTGCGGAAAAGCATGCGACTAACCTTTAAAGTTTTAGTAAAGATATAGCAACAAGCTTTTAATAATATTACATGTCATCTACATTAGCCACTAGTCTATGCCAGACATGTTGGATTTAAGCATACAAGAGGATCCATCATCATTTCAGGCTTTCCATAAACCGGATAACCAACATTAGTTTCATAGTCGTGTAAATGTTGTCATTGCCCTAGTCAAGTGCTCTCTAACCAGGAGCAATGACGATTCCAATCGGATTCCTACTCAGCTGAGGGGGTATTCCCTACACAAACCACACTCACGCGCGTAGTGAGCTACAGGTCACCGAAGACACTATCCGGGTAAAGTCACGGGATGAACAGGGACTATCGACACCTAGGGGCCACCCAAAAGCCAGCAGTTGTGAAGGTCTTAGATCGCGCCCCTATGTCCGAACCCCGCCTCGCACCAGCACGATGCGTCACGATCCAAACCCGGTCCGAATAGTGTACCAGCTTCACGGTCGGAACGAGTTATCCTTCCAGTTAAGTGTAGGGCATGCGTTCAACATGACCAGAGGGACGACAACACAAACAGTCCTTAGTTGACACGGTCGAGTCACCCCCATCCAAAGTACAGGAGCTCCCACCGATCTTAGTTCCATTTACCATTCCGGCTATCATTCCGAGATAACCAATATCATGTGATGAGGATATAACCTATATCTCGCGGGTAATGAAATCACCCGACTTCTACCGAACTAAGACAACTAAACAAGACTACCACGATCGAACTTTAGGTAACAAGGTAAAGGTATAGATAGGATAACAAGGTAATATGCATCAACGGTTGCACTCAACTCCTATACTTAATGCAACAATAAAGTGCGAATAATAAATGTTAGACTTTTGCAAACCGGGAAAGTGCTCCGGGGCTTGCCTTGCTCAAAGATGCTGGCGAGGTGGTTCGGGCACTCCTGCAGCTGGTCCTCCTCACTGGGATCCTTGGGCTGCACCTCCTGCGTGGCTTGGTCCTGCTCCTGTGTCACGTTCTCTGGGTTCTCGTCCTGCGATCCTGTATAATGCGATGCGAGCACATATAAGCGCATATGATGCAATGAGACACGATTAGATTGTATGTATGCCAAGTGCTTCAGGTAACACTTAATAAATACTTATCTAATTAACAACTTAAGCATGCAGGGTTAACTTAATAGCCCTTCCTTAAACATGGTAGAACAACACATGCAAATAAGTTATACTTTGAAAAACATCAAACAGTTCAGCACATAATTTTATTAATTACTACTAAATACCAGGATTCCTCAGAAAAAGTATCGAATATTTATATTGCATAAAACAATTATTAAAATTCATTAAGCTAGTCATTTATTACATTATAAACCCTACACAAATTTGCTAAACAGAACATAGGGTATTTTATAATTTTCATAGATAGATCTC
Source organism: Microstegium vimineum (assembly GCA_022036555.1). Lineage (NCBI taxonomy): Eukaryota > Viridiplantae > Streptophyta > Magnoliopsida > Poales > Poaceae > Microstegium > Microstegium vimineum. Next base: position 16,782,524 of record CM039135.1, on the reverse strand, counting down.
TATTACAGAAACCTAACAAAACAAGTTTCACATTTCTCAAGTTTCAGCCTTAAACAAGATTAAATAAATCTACACAGAAAACTTATACAAGAAAACTTGCAAAATACACCAAACTGTAGATCTAGACAAAAGAAACCTAACAAAACTAGTTTGGCATTTTTAGCATTTTTCTGTGAATTGATATGCATTTTACAAGATTCAAAAGAAATAAAGGAAATCATTTTCTTTTTCGGATCAACCCTAAAACGCTACGCGCACCCGAAAGGCGAACAAACGCAACACACACAGCGACCGACAGGTGGGGCCTCGGGCCCATGCGTCAGCCGCACACACGCATGTGCACCCGGCGGCGGCGTAGCTCGTCGTCGGCGAGGTCTCCGGCGACGGGGACGGCAGCACCAGCTTCGCCTCGACGCGACAAAGCCGACGACGGCCTCGGCTTGGCGAGCGCGCGTTCCGGGCAAGCTCTCCGCCGGCCATGTCGGCGCGGCGATGACGGAGCACGGCTATGACGCGACTCTAGCCGCGATGTCGCGCGGCGAGCAGCGGTTCACCCTCATGGGTGCTTTGCGGAGGTCGGCAAGCAGCGCGTAGAGCAAGAGAGAGAGCATGCGGCACGGAACGGCGCGGCGGCGCTCGGAGCAGGGCGCGGCAACCGCGGCGCGGCGGCGCACGATTGACGCCGGTCAAGGCCTTACCAAGGCGGTTGATCGGCGTTGCGGCTGAGTGGAGGCGAGGCGGAGCTGGCGCACGCGTGGCGGTCGACGGCGTGGAGCGAAGCCGCGGGAACGACACGGCGAGCGGCGGTGCTCGCGTGCACTCCTGTGGCGGCTGCTGCTGCTCTAGGGTTAGGGCAATGGGGACAGAGAGCGAGTGAGAGAGAGTGAGGGCGAGAGGGGGACAGAGCGGCGGTTTTGGGCGCGGTCGGGACGGCCACCGCCCCAACCGTCCGTACGCCGGCGGCCACGTGGCTCGCATGGGCTCGGCAGGTGGCACGTTTTCACGCTCGGCTCGCGGGAGCGGGCGCACGGGTGCTGGTGCGGCTGCGGCGCAGGCGCGGGCTGGCTTCGGGCAGCGGGCCGAAAGTGGGGCGCCGACCCACATAAGCCAGGTAAGGTTTTTTCCTTTTTGTTTTTAAATTTTAGTTTTTCCTTATTTGTTTAAAACTCTATTTTGACTAAATTAAACTCTTTTTCAGGTTTTGATGCAAACACATAAATTGCTCAGAATATTAAACTGCACAAACTTTCTTTAAACATTATAGCCAAATTCCGTTTACTTTTTAAACTAGAAAATCAAACTCAGATTTAAGCCTATGCAAACATTATTTTTAAAATTGCTAAGCCATATTAAATTTCAGGAAAATAAACTTAGTTTCATACCATGATTAAAGCACTAATCTTTAGGTTACATTTAGCATGATGGTTTAAGGTTAAACATATTAAACAACCAAGATCAAAGCCAAGGATTAAACACATGAAATGATGATGCTATGCATGAATGCTTTATGTGATGAATGCTTTAGTTTTAATTGAGAATAGTTTAATTATGCTTAACACTTGAGGTGTTACAACCCTTCCCCCCTTAAAGAAATCTCGTCCCGAGATTTGAGTTACGAAGCACTCGTCATAGAAGTCTTTGTAAGCCCTCTTTAGATACTCTACGGTTTCCCAAGTAGCATCTCTCTCATCATGGTGATCCCACTGAACTTTGTAGGTTCTCACTACTTTGTTTCTTGTCTCCCGATCCTTTGTGTCCAAAACCTTTACCGATTGTTCCTTATAGGTCAAGCTTGGCTTAAGCGTGATTCCGGGACTCCGTAGTCCTTCCTCTGGTACCCTTAAGCACTTCTTAAGTTGAGACACATGGAACACAGGGAAGATCGAACTCATGCTTTCTGGTAGCCACAACTCATATGCAACTGGACCCTTCTTTTCAATGATCTCATAAGGACCAACATAACGAGGAGATAACTTCTTTTTACTCCCAAAACTCTTTACCCTTCTCATAGGAATGACTTTGAGATAAACATAGTCCCCGACTTCAAACTCAAGCGGTCTTCTCCGCTTATCTGCGTAACTCTTCTGCCTTGACTGCGCTGCAACCATATGCTGTTGAATGGTTTTGATTTTTCTTTCTGCTTCACTTATAAAATTAGTACCATAAAACCTTCTCTCACCAGGTTCGACCCAATTTAAGGGCGTTCTACACTTGCGACCATACAAAGCCTCAAAAGGTACCATTTTAATGCTTTCTTGATAGTTGTTATTATAAGCAAATTCTGCTAGAGGTAATCATGATTCCCACGAACCTTTGGAAGACAACACACAAACTCTCAACATATCTTCTAAAGTTTGGTTCAACCGTTCTGTTTGTCCTGAGGTTTGTGGGTGATAAGCTGTACCATGGATCAACTTTGTTCCCAAACTTTCCTGCATACGTTCCCAAAAGTGAGTTGTAAACTGCGGACCTCTGTCGGACACGATGGTCTTTGGTATACCATGCAACTTGACGATCCCTGATAAGTATTTCTCTACACAATCTGGAGCTCTGTGCGTACTGTGAACCGGTAAGAAGTGAGCTGACTTTGTTAAGTGATCCACAATTACCCATATAGAATCATGGCACTTCTTGGTTAGTGGTAGACCGGTGATAAAATCCATAGTTATATCGTCCCATTTCAACTCTGGTACAGATAATGGATTCAACAAACCTGCTGGTCTCATGTGGATAGCTTTGACTCTACAACAGGTGTCGCATTTAGCCACATAAGCTGCTACTTCCTTTTTCATCTTAGTCCACCAAAAGTGACTTCTCAAGTCATGGTACATCTTACTACTTCCAGGATGAATTGATAACTTGGACTTATGTGCTTTGTCCATTATCTTATTACGGAGTTCATGATCCTTAGGCACGACCAGATGATTGTTAAACCACAATACTCCTTGCTCATCAATCCAGAAGTGCGGAATTTCTTCCTTTTTCATTCTCTCCTTTAGAAAGAATAGACCCTTGTCTGTTTTCTGTTTCTCTATAATCTGATCTCTCAAGAGACATTTCACTTCGATATTCAACATCACTTCTGGGTGAATTAGCTTGTTCTCACTTGTTACAAAACCTTGAAGCACATTACAATGTGACTTTCTGCTTAAGGCATCTGCGACAACATTGGCCTTGCCTGGATGGTAGTGCATTTGTAAATCATAATCCTTTATCAACTCTAACCATCTCCTCTGCCTCATATTCAAGTCCCATTGGGTAAAGATGTACTTTAAGCTTTTATGATCAGTGTACATGTTGCACAAATTTCCAAGAAGATAGTGACGCCATATTTTCAAGGCATGTACCACTGCTGCTAACTCAAGATCATGAGTCGGATAGTTGACCTCATGTTTCTTTAACTGGCGTGAAGCATAAGCAATGACCTTACCATTCTACATCAAAACACATCCCAATCCGTTCTTGGAAGCATCACAAAACACATCAAAAGGTTCCTCTATATTAGGTTGCGCTAGAACAGGGGCAATGGTCAACAACTTCCGCAAGGTACGGAAAGCTGTCTCACACGCCTCGGTCCAAGCGAACTTCTTTTCCTTCTGTAACAAGGTTGTCATGGGTTTGGCTATCTTAGAAAAGTTTGAAATGAACCGTCGATAGTAACCTGCCAGACCCAGGAAACTGCGGATCTCACCAACCGTGGTTGGCGCCTTCCATTCCATTACTTCCTTTACCTCGCTTGGGTCAACTGATATGTCATTCTCCGAGAGAATATGACCAAGGAAAGGGACTTCCTTTAGCCAAAACTCACACTTATTGAACTTGGCATACAAGGTGTGATCTCTCAACCTTTGCAAAACCACTCGAAGATGTTTCTCATGGTCTTGCTCATTCTCCGAATATACTAGGATGTCATCTATGAACACAAAAGAGGCGCCCTACTACTAACGGAGCTATCTAGCCTGCGACTACTCGTCAGCACCAGAAACGTCTCCAACTGAGGACGCGTTTCCCATCTCGACGTCGGCGTCGGGGGCAGAGACGTCGTTGACGCTGGACTCCTCGCCGTTGTCGCCGACGATGCCTCCAAGCTCCATTCAACTACACCAGGGGGCACGTACGGAGGCACCCCATGGTACAAGGCATGGAACTCCTCGTGCAGGTTGGCGTTGGCTGCCTCTAGCACTGTCACCTGCTGCTGTAGAAGGTTCCTCTCGTCCCAGGCTTCATTCCTCTCCTGCACTAGCTGGCAGATCAGCTCGTCTGCCTCACCTGCAGCCCGAGTCATGTTCTGCACCAGGGCTGTGGCCTCCTCCTCTCTCCCCATAGCTTGGTCCCTCTGCAGAACCATGTTCTCCAGCTGCTCCTGAAGCCTCTCAACTGAGTGCACAAGCCTCTTCTCCTTCCTTGCAGCCCTCCTCTGGTCATCACCTCGTAGGGTGTCTAGCCTCATGTTGGTGAACTTCAGTCCATCATAGGCCCTCAGCATCGCGAACATCACACTCATGGCGTGACTGTCACTGGCCTGACCCTCCTATGGTCCTCTGACCAAGGCACTCCCCTCGTGCTGAACCCAGATGGAGTCTCTGGGGTCATCCCTAGGAAAAGCACTTGCCAGTGCAGCTGCCACCTCTCTGGGGAAGTCAGCCATCAGGCTCGTGACAACCTGAAGAGCTGCTCCCTCGGCTGCCTCTGTTGGGGACCGACCCTCGTACTCCAGCTCCCATCCATCCCAGCCACGTGCACCCTCCAGTGGTTGCACATAGATCTGCACATCCACCAGGTGCTCCTCTTGTAGCTGGCGCTCACTCCAAGTGTACACCGGCTCCTAGCCCTCAACGTATCCCACGTCGTGGAGCACCCTCCAGAGCAAGGTGGGCATGCCAAACTCGCCCAAGAAGGTGTTCGAAAGACGGCGGTGCCTCGGGGCCAACTGGTGACGTGGTACTCTGCCGGTGGACTTGTGAGCGGTGGTCTTGGTGCGGGCCATCTGTTACAAGGTGATTTCTGTGAGAACAGTGTCATAACTCATTTAAACAGGGAAGGAAATTTAATTTAAATTGTAATTAAGGAAAGGTAGAATTTATGCAGTGATATGTCATGACATTATGATATGATGCATGCACGTTCTTACGTTCTCACAACCTATGAAGGATCCCATAGGAACCCTTTTTACCGTTAGGTCGGTGGCATACATCGATCTCTCATTAAACAGAACTATGCGTACTACACGATAGCGCTGTTATGTACCTGAAGAAGAATCATTTCAGCCCAAAAGAACAATCCCGATGTATAAAAATCACCGGGCACTTCCCAATATGCACGAGGAACATATTAGTTAGTTACCAAAACCTTATGCACCAAGCTCGGAAAACCCACCCAGCAGTTCATACTTGCAGATATGTTTGCGTAAAGCTTGCATATCTTTAAGTAACCATATCACTCCCTAGACCAACGGTTGGAATGTCGTACTCTCACAACTCACAAATAGTTTTAATGCAATTTTCAAAACTTGTATCTTTCTTCCAAAGATTGATACCCCTGCACCTTCTAAAGATCCAGCATGAGCAAAACCCTGAACCAAGTTAGTACTTAAGTAAGCCACCTGAACTAGTAACTGGGCATAAGAGAAATGACCTAGGCACACTTATAGTTTTGTTTTTCGAAGTGGAACGCACACAAAAACTTTTGGAAATAATTTGTATAAGAAAACTAAGTTTTTCTAGTTTGGAAATACAATGCGAATCGTGATCTACCGAACCATGCTCCGATACCAGCTGTAACAGAACCGTCCGAATTATAAGAGATCAAGTGCTAAAGTAGCTGAATTAACTACCACTTAATAGCACTTGAGCCCATATAGTCCCGGTAGTCCGTGAAATCTCGAAGGATTTCAAACATTTCCACAATACAACCAAGATCACGATAGTTCAGTAGCACCATTCACATGATATAAAGTTCAGCATAGTACAATAGTATCGGAGTGCGAAGACTCAACAATTATTACAAACCATTGTTCGAATTGAAAGAGAAGCGGAAGTCTTTTAACACGATAATCTCCAAAGTAGTTCTTAATAGAGTGCCAGACTAGGGACATATCCCGCAACAGGAAAAGAAGAGTCTGGAAGTGACCAAGTCCATGGTCTACAAGTCATCCCCAATGGGGTAGAGACAGTTAACACAATAACCATACAGGAGCTGACCATCTGCAAAACAACATGGGATAAAACCCTGAGTACAAGAAGGTACTCAGCGAGACTTACCCGCCATAAATGAAAATAAAGACTCCAAGGAGGATGAAGGCTTATGGTGGTTTAGTGGATTCTTTTGCGGAAAAGCATGCGACAACCTTTCAAGTTTTAGTAAAGATATAGCAACAAGCTTTTAATAATATTACCTCTCATCTACATTAGCCACTAGTCTATGCCAGACATGTTGGATTTAAGCATACAAGAGGATCCATCATCATTTCAGGCTTTCCATAAACCGGATCATCAACATTAGTTTCATAGTTATGTAAATGTTGTCATTGCCCTAGTCAAGTGCTCTCTGACCAGGAGTGATGGCGAATCGAATCAAATTCCTACTCAACTGAGGGGGTATTCCCTACACAAACCACACTCACGCGCGTAGTGAGCTACAGGTCACCGAAGACACTATCCGGGTAAAGTCGCGGGATGAACAGGGACCACCGACACCAAGGGGCCACCCGAAAGCCAGCAGCTGTGAAGGTCTTAGGTTGCGCCCCTGTGTCCGAACCCCGCCTCACACCAGCACGATGCGTCACGATCCAAACCCGGCCCGAATAGTGTACCGGCTTCACGGTCGGAACGAGTTATCCTTCTAGGTAAGTGCCTGGCATGCGTTCAACATGACCAGAGGGACGACAACACGAACAGTCCTTAGTTGACACGGTCGAGTCACCCGCATCCAAAGTACAGGGAGCTCCCACCGATCTTAGTTCCATTTACCATTCCGGCTATCATTCCGAGATAACCAATATCATGTGATGAGGATATAACCTATATCTCGCGGGTAATGAAATCACCCGACTTCTACCGAACTAAGTCAACTAAGCAAGACTACCACGATCGAACTTTAGGTAACAAGGTAAAGGTATAGATAGGATAATAAGGTAATATGCATCAACGGTTGCACTCAACTCCTATACTTAATGCAACAATAAAGTGTGAATTATAAATGTTAGACTTTTGTAAACCGGGAAAATGCTCTGGGGCTTGCCTTGCTCAAAGATGCTGGCGAGGTGGTTCGGGCACTCCTGCAGCTGGTCCTCCTCACTGGGATCCTCGGGCTGCACCTCCTGCGTGGCTTGCTCCTGCTCCTGTGTCACGTTCTCCGGGTTCTCGTCCTGCGATCCTATATGATGCAATGCGAGCACATATAAGCGCATATGATGCAATGAGACATGATGAGATTGTATGTATGCCAAGTTCTGCAGGTAACACTTAATAAATAGTCATCTAATTAACAACTTAAGCATGCAGGGTTAACTTAATAGCCCTTCCTTAAACATGGTAGAACAACACTTGCAAATAAGTTATACTTTGAAAAGCATCAAACAGTTCAGCACATAATTTTATTAATTACTACTAAGTACCAGGATCCCTCAGAAAAAGTATCGAATATTTTTATTACATAAAACAATTATTAAAATTCATTAAGCTAGTCATTTATTACATTATAAACCCTACACAAATTTGCTAAACAGAACATAGGGTATTTCATAATTTTCATAGATAGATCTCTGTTACAGAAACCTAACAAAACAAGTTTCACATTTTTCAAAGCTATAAATAATTAATTATGCATTTCTCAAGTTTCAGCCTTAAACAAGATTAAATAAATCTACACAGAAAACTTATACAATAAAACATGCAAATACACCAAACTGTAGATCTGGACAAAAGAAACCTAACAAAACTAGTTTGACATTTTTGGCATTTTTTTGTGAATTGATATGCATTTTACAAGATTCAAAAAAATAAAGGAAATCATTTTCTTTTTCGGATCAACCCTAAAACGCTACGCGCACCCGAAACGCGAACAAACGCAACACACACCGCAACCGACAGGTGGGGCCTCGGGCCCACGCATCAGCCGCACACACGCATGTGCGCCCGGCGGCGGCGCAGCTTGTCGCCGGCGAGGTCTTCGGCGACGGGGACGGCAGCACCGCCTTCGCCTCGACGAGACAAAGCCGACGACGGCCTCGGCTTGGCGAACGCGCGCTCCGTGTGAGCTCTCCGCCGGCCATGGCGGCGCGGCGGCGACGGAGCACGGCTATGGCGCGACTCCGGCCGCGATGTCACGCGGCGAGCAGCGGTTCACCCTCGCGGGTGCTCTGCGGAGGTCGGTGAGCAGCGCATAGAGCGAGAGAGAGAGAGAGCAGGCGGCACGGAACGGCGCGGCGGCGCTCGGAGCAGGGCGCGGCAACCGCGGCGCGGCGGCGCGCGATTGACTCCAGTCGAGGCCTTACCAAGGCGGTTGATCGGCGTTGCGGTTGGGTGGAGGCGAGGCGGAGCTGGCGCACGCGTGGCGGTCGACGACGTGGAGCGAAGCCGCGGGGAATGGCACGGCGAGCGGCGGCGCTCGCATGCACGCCTACGGCTACTGCTGCTGCTCTAAGGTTAGGGCGAGGGGGACAGAGAGCGAGTGAAAGAGAGAGTGAGGGCGAGAGGGGGACAGAGCAGCGGTTTTGGGCGCGGTCGGGACGGCCACCGCCCCAACCGGCCGTACGTCGGTGGCCACGTGGCTCGCACGGGCTGGGCAGGCGTGGGCTGGCTTCGGCCAGCGGGCCGAAAGTGGGGCGCCGACCCACATAAGCCAGGTAAGGTTTTTCCTTTTTGTTTTTAAATTTTTGTTTTTCCTTATTTGTTTAAAACTCAATTTTGACCAAATTAAACTCTTTTTCAGGTTTTGATGCAAACACATAAATTGCTCAGAATATTAAACTGCATAAACTTTGTTTAAACATTATAGCCAAATTCCGTTTACTTTTTAAACTGGAAAATCACACTCAGATTCAAGCCTATGCAAACATTATTTTTAAAATTGCTAAGCCATATTAAATTTCAGGAAAATAAACTTAGTTTCATACCATGATTAAAGCACTAATCTTTAGGTTACATTTAGCATGATGGGTCAAGGTTAAACATATTAAACAACCAAGATCAAAGCCAAGGATTAAACACATGAAATGATGATGCTATGCATGAATGCTTTATGTGATGAATGCTTTAGTTGTAATTAAGAATAGTTTAATTATGCTTAACACTTGAGGTGTTACAACGACTACGACTCTGACACACCCGAGGTATCACCCACCATCGAATCCCTCTCTCTCGAGCTTGAGTGTCTGAACGACACCTTGATGAGTCAGGATGCGTTGCTCAAGCGTGCCGCTTGTGAGAGAAACGATTTTAAGGCGAAGTACCTTAGCACACTTCATGAGCTAGAGTTTGCTAAGGCACAAGTGGTGGTTACCGAGGAGGTAGAATGTGATGCTTGTGCCATTCACATGTCTAGTCTGGTCACTCTCCAGGACAAGTATGACACTTTACTTGAGGAGGTCAGTGAGCTGAAGGCTAGTCCTAGCTTACTTGGTGCGTGCAAGTCTTGCTTAGGCTTGCGTTCTGAGCTGGAACAGAAGGATGCTAGGATCGCTGTGTTAGAGAAGGTCAGCTCAGATAGTACTAGAGAGTCGGATCGCTTTGAGGCTTTGGAGCTTGAGATCGCGTCGTGCAGACACGACAAGATGCGTACCGAGGAAGAAAACACATACCTTCGGTCCATCTTGAGCTGGGTGTCTTGCCGAGAGCCACAGTTGGGGATGATGCTTAGCCAATGTAAAAGGGCTGGCAGCACGGGAGTAGGCTTTTCTATAGGTGGGAAGAACGATAGCATGTTCGGTAAGATCTGTGAGTGCAGTGGTTTGAGCGAGAATGAGAAACCCACCACAACTCCCAAGCTTGAGAAGATCACTCCACCTAGGCCTACCGACCCCTCTGGGTTTCCTATGAGAGATGGTGTGTTTGAAGAGCCACCCAAAACCACTCCACAGAAGCAAGTGTGGATTATCAAACCGAACCATCTTCGCAACCCACTTGACACAATGCCAGACATCTCTAGTGATCCCCTTCCTAAGAAAGCTAGAGCCACCCAACCCAACAAGAGAGTGACTACCAAGAGTGTGGTAAGGTACCATTGTGAGTATTGTGAGCGGGATGGGCATTTGGCTGAGTTTTGCTATAGGAGGAAGAGAGATGATCGGAGGCAGTTTGAGTTGAACAACCGGGACATGTACCACCCACCAGTTGGGGTGCGTTAACCGGAAGTTCAAAGGCGCACTATTAGGCCTAAAGGTGCAATGCCTCAAGGTGCTAGGCCTCAGGAGGCGAGACCATGTGGTGGTTGTGCCCGACAAGGTACCGGTCGTGACCCATACGACTACGAGCCTCGTGGCGGTGGTTTCACTCCACCCTTCTTTAGCGGACCATGTTTTACCTATCGCGGTGATCGCTATCCCTCCGTGGGGCAGGAGATGTTTAGTTTTTCTCCTAACCCATTCTTTGGGCAAATGGGACAACACTGGTATCCTTCACAGTTTACTAACTCCAGTGTTGCACCTTTTGCTCACCCTATGTCTTTTTATTGATGTAGGAAGGAGGACTGGAGGAGACTTGGCTTGTGGATTCTGGATGCTCACGCCATATGACCTGAAGTGCCAAGTGGTTCTCCAGCCTCGATCCCATGCACCACATAGAGTATATCACATTCGGGGACAAGAGTAAAGGTAAGGTTGTCCCCCGGGGGTCCATCCGAGTCAATTCGACTTTTGTCCTCAAGGATGTTGCTTTGGTTGCGAATTTGCATTTTAACCTTCTTTCGGTTTCGCAACTCCTTGATGAAGGTTTTGAGGTGAGCTTTAAGCCAAACCTCTCTCAGATTTTGGACTCTCGTGGTGAGCTTGTTTGCCGGATTTTACCCTTCGGGAAGGTTTTTCGTGTGGATTTTTCTATCACTTCCGGACCTTCTCGTTGTCTTCTTGCTGGTTCTTCTTCCGAGCTTTGGAAGTGGCATAGGAGATTGGGACATTTGAGTTTTGACTTGCTTGCAAGGCTTAGCTCAATGGACCTTATCCAAGGATTGCCAAAGCTAAAGTTCGAGAAGGATTTGGTTTGCCATCCTTGCAGACATGACAAGATGGTTGCCGCTTCCCATCCTCCTATGACTGAGATCATAACCACTCGACTCGGGGAGCTCTTACACATGGACACAGTTGGTCCAGCTCGGCTTAGGTCAGAAGGAGGGAAGTGGTATGTGGTTGTAGTTGTTGATGACTACTCGATATACTCTTGGTTCGAGATCTGATTTTGAGATTGCAAAATGAGCTACCTAAGAATGCCATGAGAGTTATCCGCAGTGACAATGGCACAAAATTCAAAAATGCTCACTTTGCATCTCTTTGTTCTTCCTTGGGACTCGACCACCAGTTTTCCTCACCTCACACTCCCCAGCAGAACGGTGTTATTGAGCGCAAGAATCGGACCCTTGTTGAGATGGCCAGGACGATGCTCGATGAGCATAGGACTCCTAGGCGGTATTGGGCTGAAGCAATCAGTTCTGCTTGCTATGTTTCCAATCGCATTTTTCTTCGAGCCTTCAAGAAAAAGACCTCTTATTAGCTGCGATTTGGGAGACCACCCAAGGTAAGTCACCTATGGGTGTTTGGGTGCCGGTGCTTCATCCTCAAAAAGGGCGGTAAGTTGGACAAATTTGAGTCACGGTCTTCTGACGGTATCTTTCTTGGTTATTCTACTCGCTCTCGTGCTTATCGTGCACTTAACCTTGAGACTAACCAAGTGATGGAGACTTGTGAGATTACCTTCGATGAGACTATGCCCTGTGTTTCCACAACTTTTGAGCTTGCAGGTGATGATGAGGTGAACACCAGCATCTTTGTGGAGGAGGAGCAGGACGATGCCGATTAGGGTGATCCCGAGCCGACTCCACCGGCTGCCCCCGTCGACCCTGCGACGTCTACTTCGGCTCACGGCCCCGACCCGACTACTTCCTCTACATGGGGGTCGTTCGAGCAGCTTCCTCAGTCCGTGCCCGGTGCACCTGAGGGAGCTCCAGCTGCTGTTGAGGGGGAGACCACTTCGTCCAGGCAGGCTCCCCGGCACATCCAGCGGCAGCACATGCCGGAGAACATCATCGGCGACATTGACCTGTCTCTCTCACTTTGCTCATTCGGCTTTTGTCGCGTCTTTTGAGCCCCGAGATGTTGGACATGCTTTGATGGATCTGGATTGGGTTAATGTCATGTATGAGGAGTTAGAAAACTTTGAGAGAAACCGCGTTTGGGTCTTAGTTCCTCCACCACATAGTTGCCACCCCATAGGTACCAAATGGGTTTTCAAAAGTAAACAAAGTGAGGATGGGGTGGTAGTGCGCAACAATGCTAGGTTGGTAGCTCAAGACTTTTGTCAAAAGGAGGGAATAGACTATGAGGAAACCTTTGCTCCCGTAGCTCGTTTAGAAGCCATTAGAATCCTTCTAGCTTTTATGGCTTCTAAGGGTTTTAAACTTTTTGAAATGGACGTTAAAAGTGCTTTCTTAAACGGCTACATAGAGGAGGAAGTCTATGTGAGACAACCTCCCGGTTTCGAAAATCCCAAGTTTCCAAACCATGTTTTTAAACTTCACAAAGCTTTGTATGGTTTGAAACAAGCACCTAGAGCATGGTATGATAGGCTAAAAACCTTTTTGCTTGCTAAGGGCTTTAAAATGGGATCGGTAGATAAAACGTTCTTTCTCCTCAAGCAAGGGAAAGACACTCTCCTTGTCCAAATATACGTGGATGATATCATCTTTGGTGGTTCTTCTCATGCTCTTGTTGCCAAGTTTGCAAATCTTATGAGCAGGGAATTTGAGATGAGTATGATGGGAGAGTTGACCTTCTTTCTCGGGTTGTAAATCAAGCAAACCTGGGAAGGGACGTTTGTGCACCAAGGCAAGTACACGAAGGATATCTTGAAGAAGTTTGACATGGGTCAGGCAAAGCCTCTTTCGACGCCCATGAGGATGAGGAAGGAGAGGCGGTGGATCAGACGGAGTACCGAAGCATGATCGGGTCGCTTCTGTATTTGACAGCGACTCGGCCGGACATTCAGTTCGTCGTCTGCTTGTGTGCACGCTTTCAGGCGTCCCCACAGACTTCACACAAGCAGGCGGTGAAACGCATCATGAGGTACTTGCGCTTCACTCCCGAATTTGGTCTTTGGTTTTCCACCTCCTCCTCTCTTGTGCTTTGTGGTTATTCTGATGCCGACTTTGCCGGTTGCCGTCTTGATCGGAAGTCCACTTCTGGGACTTGCTAGTTTCTTGGGTCTTCTCTTGTGTCTTGGTCTTCTCGCAAATAGTCTAGCGTGGCTCAGTCGACGTGCGAAGCTGAGTACGTTGCCGCAGCTAGCTGTTGCTCGCAGTTGCTTTGGATGATTGCAACTTTGAAGGATTTCGGTCTTCAGCTTACTAAGGTGCCTCTGCTTTGCGATAGCACGAGTGCAATTAGTGTGGCCAAAAATCCCGTGCTTCACTCTAAGACCAAGCATATTGATGTTCGCTTTCACTTCTTGCGAGATCATTATGAGAAGGGCAACATTGACCTCCGGCATGTCGAGACCCACAACCAGCTTGCGGATATTCTCACAAAACCCTTGGATCAAGCTGCGTTTTCTCGCCTTCGAGGTGAGTTGGGTGTGTGTTTCCCTTTTTAGTTGAGGGAAACCCTTGTGTTTCATAGTTCTTTTTGGTTCTTATTTGTCTTTTCCTTTTCTTTGGTGTCTTCTTAGTGTTATTTGGTGTCATTACATCTTGCATCTCATTTGCACTTGTGACATAGTTCTTTTTAAGCTTCATACCTATAGCCGATGTAATAAATCTATGCTCTGTTTGAGGTGCTTTATGTGTCTATGGTGTTGCCTAACTTAGACTCTCTTTGATCTCTTGATATGCAATAGAGCTAAGTTAGAAAAGCTTTAAAACTAAATTTAATTCCCCATGTCACCTCTGAAATGACACTAGCATGTGTAGGCTTTTGAAGATCCTTCTTGGTTGGCTTGTATATAGCTTGTAACTATGGCTCTTCATTGTTTCATTCACTACTTTTGAGCACCATGATTAAATTTAATAAAATGAAATTGCTCTCTATTTTGTGAATTGGAATGATCGAGTTGGGTCTGCATTGTGAACACTTCACGTGTGTTCGAGACTGCTTCCCTTATGGGTTGACACTTGAGCGGTGTCGTGTATGACCAAAACCGGTGTGTAAAGTCCTTTGACTTCGCCCGGTTGGTAAGCAGTGGCATCACTTTGCTTACAACCACTCGCATACAACTTAAATGTGCCTAAAACTGAAATTGGCTGCAAAACTCTGAAATTTAAAAAATTCTTTCAGTTGGGTCATTGGCTTGTTGTATGGACTTTGATAGGGATAGTTTTACTTGCTATACATGAGATTGCTTTGAGATAGATCCTATCTTGTTTGCCATGTCTAGTTGTCTCTAGGAGGTGATACCCATTCCTTGGTCTCACATGTAATGCTCTCTAAAATAGCTTCTAAAGTGATCTTAAGCTCAACTTGAGTATTTGTTGGGCACGTAGAGCTTTTCCTATTCTCATAGCATCACATCACTTAGAGCATCTATTCATTGTCTTAGCTCTATGTATGAAGCTTGTTGCACTCATTTTGTTGGGCCGTTTGTGATTTAATTGGTATGTTTGAGCTTCTCTTGGTGCTTCAATTGGTATTCTGAGATTTGAGAGTTGTGATTGGTATCTTGGCTTGCTAGCTTTGTTGGGCCCGTTTCTGCCTCTTCTTGAGGGCTAGCTTTGATTTGCTTGGTTGCGTGGAGCTGTTACCCATGTCTTTGGGAACCAAGTTTTGGATGAGTTTTGCTTCTCTCAAGTGACCCTGTTTTTGGCTTTCTTAGCTTTTTGGTCATTTGGAGAGCTTTAACTTGTGGCTCAAATCTGAAATGCACTTGTGTTGACAATGCACTCATCAAGGGGGAGATTGAGAACACATGGTGGGTAAGTACCCATGTAGTTCAGTTTTGTGATGAGTGATTGCCCAACACTTGAGCGTTTCAGTTTGAGTGACTTACTACTAACTCTTGTGAAAGCAAATGTGTGCTTGTCTATCAGCTTGTGGTGTGCAGGTGCTATGCCTAGTGACAGTGGTCAATGGCGTGGAGAAGTTTGAGTAGAGGCTTGTCGTGTCGATGGACTGAGAGCGGTGAAGGGGGGAAGCGGGGCTCAGACTGAGGGACCATGGGCGCCGGCGGACTAGCTATGGTGGCTAGTGCTTGGCACCGGCGAGTGCGAGAAGACATGGAGGTAGACCGAGTTGACTAAGTCAAGACGGCGGATGAGCGGGTCGAGCGGAGGCTCTTGGGACTCGGAGTCCGACCGGGCGAGGACAAGGTGGCTCGAGTCGAGCGGTTTGGTGGTTTGGGCCTCAAAACCATCCGAGGATGGTTTTCGAGTTTGGGCCTCAAAACTCGGGGTTCGGTAGTTGAGCTTAAAGCTACCGGTGGAGGGTTTCCTTGGTTTGGGCCTCAAAACCTAGGCGGAGCTTCCGAGGAAGCGGGGATGGCACATGGCGGAATCTTGGAGGTTGCGTCGAGGCGACGGCAACTCCCGGCAGGAAGCGGGGCCGTCCATTCAAAATGCGGGAGATATTTTCCGGAGCTTGGACTGCAATGCTTAGACTAGGTAGTTCACTCAATGTATCTAGGGGGGTCTTTGGGAAATAGCCAAATTCCGATAAGTCAGGGGTGAAGGGGTATCCCTCATCCTATCTCTTGAACCCTAATCATTTGCCTCAACACTCTCTATCTCTAGTTCATGAGATCCCTAGGTTGATTTCACCAACCTCTGTAAGAACTCGAATCTTTTGGTGGGAATCGAAGGCCCGACTCTCCAAGTGCCATGGCACGGTTAGTTTCTTGATCGAGTCTCCCCGGTTGCTTGTGTTCTTCGCGTTTTGCTTTTTCTCTCTCTTTTTCTCCAGATGATTTCTCTTTGTAGAGAGTAGCTTTGCAAAATCCGGTTGAACCAAGTTGTTCCTATCCATGAGGAGCATCTTTGCACCGAAGGATTTCTCCTCAAACCTCACGAGTGCATAGATCGGGCGTTTCTTTGCGATTCTCTTCGTTTCTTGTTTCCTCCCCTCAAATCTTTGTTTCTCTTCAATCCCGACCAAATTGAGCGATGATTTCTTTGGGATAGCTCCTCCATAGAACTAGAAACATGCCTACCAAGTTGGGTTACTGGTGGAGATCATTTGGATAGGATTTGGTGGAGAGGAACTCGGTTTTCGCCCTTACTGCATTTCTGTCGGGGGCGTTAGACGCTCCGACTGTGTGTGTCGGACGCTCGTACGTGCTGACGTCAGCGTCTGTCGCGTGCGTCTTCTGTGCGAGTCAAGTTTGCGCCGGACGCTCGCAATCGTCCGTCGCCTGCCCGCCAGAGCGTCCGTCGATTTTAGCATTTGACACGCTCTCTGTTCGTTTTACGTCGGACGCTCGCCAGCGTCCGTCGAGGTGCCGCCAGACGCGTCCGTCGCCTGGAGGACCTCTCGGGTTTGGCTCTGTGTTGGCGTCAGACGCTAAGCACAACATCCGTCACCCAACGTCCGACGCCCAGGCTTGTTCTCCTCTCTCTGCAGTGCTCTCTGGAAGGGCGACGGACGCTCACCCAAGCGTCCGACACCAGTGTCCGTCGCACTGCGTCAGACCGTCCGACGCTCTGCTCCCTAGCGTCCGTCAGCCTCTGTGCTCGCTGAGTTTTTCCGTTTGCGTTGCGGTCTATTTCTTCGGGTTCGTGGCTAACTCCGCTATGTTCTTAGGATATCTCCTAGGACATCTACCCACTTATGGGTCATGAGTCTAGTTCGTGCTTTGGGTCGTGTTTGGGACAAGGGTCAAGATCTTCCGAAAGGAATTTTTATTTGGCTCCCATTCACCCTCCTTTGGTCGTCGTTTCCGGTCCTTCACGTATCATCTTTAATGGACATGATATAGTCACATATGACACCGTTAAATCCTCCTTCGTCCTTGGCATGTCCACGGTGGGTAGGCCTAGCAGCAAACAGAGGTCATCGACTTTTTGGTCAGAAATGCATGGCGAATGTTGTCATTTCCACTTACTGGATGTAGTATTTGGTGTGTTGTTTGTTTCTTTTATGATTACAACGTCCGAAGGGCTCCCAGATTGTTCATCTTATTGAGCACAAATGGACATCCCTTCCATCTGTTTAGCTCTGACGTCAACAAAATAGCAGCCAATATCAGCCTAAAGTTTGTCATATGGACCTGTACAATATTATCACGGTTAATGGATGTGAAATAATAAATATTTAATTAGACAACATATTTATTAGGATAATATGATTGTAGTGAATGATTTACCTGAGTTACTTTAGCATGAAAAGGCCACAAGAATGTCTACATAAAAAAGTAGACCATGACTCATGAGATTGAATCAATACATCGAGATTAAATAAGACATGTCGAGTATGTACTCATCTTTCTGCGTGTTCCAGTAGCTACTTATTTCCCTTCTGCGCCAGGAAGCAACCTAGAGGATTGACCACTTGATTTCCTTATCACTATGATTGATATCAGGCGATATAAAGTCAATGTATCTCTGCAGCCCATTGAGCTATTTATATAGTATGTCCACATTCACAAGTTAGTGTCATAATGAAAATATATTTAGTTTATAATAGATATATATTGCACTCACCATTAGCTCTAGTTCTCTACGACCAAAGCTATCATCAATTGAATCGAACACATGTACTTGGCATTTTGTAGCATTAACTACACCAAGATACTAGTGTATGTTTTTTATATTCATTGGAGTAAATACCTGTATACGCGTACAATTACAAGAATGCAATATTAGAATTTAGAGATAGTGCTTATCATTAAACATAATTTATATATTTCACTTACCATGTCATGTTTCATGTACTGACGAACTCTTTTCTCCCAATTACGTCTTTCCCTGTAGTCTTTATTAAGATGTTGGCATCCAAGTTTGTCGTCCCTAATCAATACTTCACAGATAAAAGTATTCTCTATACAGACACTACCATCAGACCTCATTTTAAGATGATCTTGGTCATTTAATAAGCATATGTATGCATTAATGACCTACAGATAAGTCAGAATGATAATTAGAAGTTTTCAACATTTATATACTTACATTACATATATTTAAATAATTACTTAGTACCTCATCATTTACGTATGGGTTGGGCTGAAAAAGGCACTCGATGTATTTCCTCCTAACCATGGCATCATCTTTCTAGGCTACCTCCTCATCCCTTGGGTGAGCAGGGCTGCTCTCAATTGGCTCAATAAATTGTAAGTCATCTTGGGTGAAATATAATCTGAAAATAAATTAGTTAGTGGCTAATATGCAATCTCTATTAATGAAACGTACTTGAACAACTATAGCAAGGAGTTATTCTAAGTTAATCCATATTGTAGAACATGTGAACAATTGCAATACCTTCTGGGGTTTTTTTTGGTTTATTTTTGTAAGATTATGATTTTGGAAAGACCTTTTTTCTATTGGATCCACCCGAACAGTTGACAATGCTTCTTTAGTATGGGCTTGGCCACCTGATAGAACTGCATGGGTAACTTTTGTATGCATGATTTTTTCCAACCATTCAGAATCATCATTCAAAGCTTCACTGGAATTTGTTGTTTGTACAATATCTTGTAAAGAGCCTTTTTTCCTATAAAACCTCCACATCTGAAGTATTCATCGAGACCTAAAAGACAAAGACATATTAAATTTTTTTGAAATAATTATGTAGATCAGAATCATCATTCAAAGCTTCACTAGAATTTGTTGTTTGTACAATATCTTGTAAGGAGCCTTTTTTTCTTCTGAAACCTCCACATCTGAAGTATCCATCGAGACCTATAAAACACAAAGACATATTTAATTTTTTTTAATAATTAAGTAGATCAGAATCATCATTGAAAGCTCCACTGGAATTTGTGGTTTGTAAAATATCTTGTAAGGAGCCTTATTTTTCCTCTGAAACCTCCACATCTGAAGTATCTATCGAGACCTATAAAAGACAAAGACATATTTAAAAATTTGAAATAATTAAGTAGATCGAACATGGATGTCATTTTATTTAGCATTGAAATGATATATAGCTATATAAAATTCTACTGCCTTTGGTCTACTTTATTTTATAAAAAAGTATTTTATACTTTGTTTTTAAGCACTAATAATCAAAACATTTTGATGGTGTTATGTTAATGTTGCATTGAAATTTATTTCGGCAACCTTAACAATGCAGGCAACCTTTTCGCATCGCAGTGCTTGCAATTTGCAACAGGTTTTAGCATATGTGTATCTGTAGGCATGTTACTATACACCTTTTCATATCGGTCAGGTACTTCAAGGATAGAAGTTGTGTCTTCCTCAAGGTCTGCTTGGACATCATCGTCATCTTCCTCATCTGAAATGACAATTAACCCACAATTTTAGTTTTGATAAAATAGTGGAAGATTTGATTTTTATTCAGTACTTTGCATAAATACCTTGCCCAACAAATAGGTATCTCTCATCTCTTCCTCATCCTCTTCAAATATATCTCCCTCATCATCATCTATGACCGCCAAAGATACATGAGTTAGTAGAAATATGGGTAAAAACAAATAAAGGAGTCCAAATAGTTTTTAGAAGCTAGAAAATAGTGTAAATTACCACTGTCAATAGATAGTGCTACTGTTGGTGTGACAATTGTAGCCTGAAGGTTGGGTCTTGTCCTTTATGATAATTATGGAATGATCATAGATCAGTTAGATACACTATGATATATAACTCACCTAAATGGGATAATGAGGCATCAATATTTACCGTTGTTGGTCAGAACTGATTGAGGCATAGGTATATTATTGTTTAGGTGTTCTTCATCCATGCATTCACAATCATCAAACTGTGGTGTCATTAGTGTGTCTGGTGTATCCTGAATGTTGGGTCCTGCATTTTCTGATAATCACGGGAAGGATCAATTAGGTATAATATGCTATATACATCACCTAAATGGGATAATGAGGCATCAATATTTACCGTTGTTGGTCACAACTGATTGAGGCAAGGGTGTGTTAATATCCACTTGGTCTATCGCCATGCAATCACCATCTTTATTAGACGTCCTTGTGTTTGAACCAAGGTGATGGTCAAATATCATGTTACGATAGGTCAACAATGCATGTCTTTGTCCAGATGGAACATGTGATCTGTGTCATATGCCCATGCAGTAATTCATCGCATCCTTCATCACCAATCTCCTCATGAGGTGGAGGCATATAAAGAGGTGTTGCACTAGACTCAGGGATAACCTAATCACTAGATTATTTTTTTGTAGTTCCATGAGCTCCGGATGCACCCGCATTAGGCCACATGACCTCAAGAATATATAATGGATTCTCCATGGCAATTGACTCTAGGTGTAGGGTGTGCTTCCACAACTCTTTGAATTTTTTCTTATATAGTTCCAATGCCTCCTTACGCTTGGGTGCACTATTGTGTAGTCTTTGGTGCTCACGCCTTGCTTCCCTTTGTTCAGGTGTCATATTTTTATACCATTCACTCATGTAATTACTTTTTGATGTACTTTGTACCTGTTTCATGAGCACTGAGAACAGGGGTATCAGTGAAATCAATAGTGCTCCCCTTTTCTATAGTCTCCATTTCTGGCTCATCTATCAATCTAATCATGTAAATATAATCATTAACACGGTCATATCATAGCATTATAATTTGAATGAACTAAAATATTTTTAACATCTTTAATTACATGATAATTGAGTAGACATGTTCTCATCAACAATGGGGTTGGTTTGATAGGAATCATTCCTACTGAATAATTCTAAAAAACATGCGACCAACTCATTTAGGCCTCTTAAATTTTCCATAGAAACGCGTAGGGAATTCACAAAGTATGATGTTTCTTCTTTCTCTAGTATTAATGTGTAGTGTGTACCATGAAAATATAGTCTATCTACCTAACTGAAGGACCGAGAATGGCGACCGGAGGGGGGGTGAATGGGAGCCTTAAATTTCTCTCGAAATATTCGGGCCACTCTTCCCAAAAGCAACCCCAGCAAGTAAGCTTACTTCACCAGCAAGATCACGACCCTAGAGAGGGTGGATACCTTTGGTGATGAACAAGAGGTACAGCGGATCTTCCGGACACCAAAGACTCAAAACCGGGACACCGAAAGTGAGGCTCTCAAACCCCAGAGGGAAGAGAAGAGAGCTCACCCAAAAATACTTAAGAGAACTGGTCTCACAAGTGCTTGATTGAGTTCCCTACGTGATTAAAAAACCAACGCAACAAACGGAACTCAATTCGGAGTCCGGACGAGGGAGAAACGAGCTCAGGACTACTTCTGTCAGGACCACACGACCATTGACAAGTGGTCCGAAGCACCTCAGGACTAGTCCAGAGCACCTCAAGACCACTTGCTATGGTCCGGAGCTATGGTCTGGAGGGTGGTCCGACAGAAAAATCAGCCAACACAGTACGCACCCAAGCTTCGGACAAGTGGTCCGACGGTACCACAGGACTATGCCAAGTGGTTCGGAGGTATGGTCCGGAGCTAGGGGTTGTTCTGCTGTCTCTCGGCAAGACAACCGGACCAATGGCCTATGGTCCGGAGCCTGTCCAAAGTGGTCTGGAGGGTGGTCCAGAGCGCAGAGAACCCACGAAAATCAATTTTACTCCACCAAATCTTCCCAAAACTCAACCAAATGAACTCCAACTACAACCAAACTTTGTAGGCATGATCCTTATACACATGGGGAGCTATCCCAAAGAAATCATCGCTCAATTTAGCTTAGATCTACGGGGGGAGAAGAGATTTGGGGAAAAGCTCAAGAACGAAGAACACCGCAAAGAAAACGCCCGATCTACGTACTCGTGAGGTTTGAGAAGAAACCCTTCGGTGCAAAGATGCTCCTCACGATTATGAACAACTTGGTTCAAACGGATTTGCAAAAGCTACTCCCTACAAAGAGATTTCATCTCGGGAACAAAGAGGGAGCAAAAGCAAAATGCAAAGAACACAAGCAAAACGATAGACGCGATCAAGTAATAAAAGCCGCCATGGCTTACGGAGGGTAAGGCCTCCGATTCCAACCAAAAGGTTCGCGAGTTCTTACAAAGGTTGGTGAAATCAACCTAGGGCCCTCATGAACTAGAGAGAGGTTAGAGAGAGAGGAGTAGTGCAAATGATTAGGGTTCAAGAGGTGGGATGAGGGATACCCATTCACCCCCTACTTATCGGGCTTTGGCTATTTCCCAAAGACCCCCCTAGATACATTGAGTGAACTACCTAGCCTAAGCATTGCAGTCCAAGCTCCGGAAAATATCTCCCGTATTTTGAATGGACGGCCCCGCTTCCTGCCGGGAGTTGTCGTCGCCTTGACGCAACCTCCAGGATTCCGCCACGTGCCATCCCCGCTTCCTCGGAAGCTCCGCCTAGGTTTTGAGGCCCAAACCCAGAAAACCCTCCACTGGTAGCTTTGGGCTCAACTACCGAACCCCGAGTTTTGAGGCCCAAACTCAGAAATCGTCCTTAGATGGTTTTGAGGCCCAAACCACCAAACCACTCGACTTGAGCCACCTTGTCCTCGCCCGGTCGGACTCCCAGTCCCATGAGCCTCAGCTCGACCCGCTCGTCCGCCATCTCGACTCGGTGGACTCCGTCTACCTCCATGTCTTCTCACACTCGCCAGTGCCAAGTACTAGCCACCATAGCTAGTCCACCGGCACCCATGGTCCCTCAGTCCGAGCCTTGCTTCTGCCCTTCACCGCTCTCAGTCCATCGGCACGGCAAGCCTCTACTCGACCTTCTCCACGCCATTGACCACTGTCACTAGGCATAGCACCTGCACACCACAAGCCGATAGATAGGCGCACATTTGCTTTCGCAAAGGGTTATGGTAAGCCACTCAAACTGAAACACTCAAGTGTTGGTCA
The DNA here is from genome assembly GCA_022036555.1 of Microstegium vimineum. NCBI lineage: Eukaryota > Viridiplantae > Streptophyta > Magnoliopsida > Poales > Poaceae > Microstegium > Microstegium vimineum. The sequence goes on along the minus strand of CM039135.1, from coordinate 16,759,417 downwards.
ATCACTCATCATCAAAGCTAAACATGCATGGGTACTTATCCACCATGTGTTCGCAGCCTATGGTCCGGAGCCTGTCCAAAGTGGTCCGGAGGGAGAACTGGGGGAGAACTTGCCTAGCTCTCTTGGAACTCCAAAAGAAACTCTTTACTTGAAACACCATCTTGTACCCATCCGGGATTTTTATACAAAGGTGGTGACAACAAGTGTCAGCTCACCATGCTCAGCAAATATAACTATGGGGATGCAAGCTCGAAAGGATGACCCAGGCTTTAAGCGATAAGCAATTTTAGTTGGTCAAGTTTTATTAATACATAACATATAATAACATAAGTTTAACCCTTTCCCAATGATTAAGCTTAAGCATCAGTATTCCATCTCATCATCACCTCCATTTTATTGTAAAAACAGGTAATATAATTGGAAAGATCCAGACCGCTCGTATCCGTGAGCACGGCTATCATGATAGATTTTAGAACTCTGCAGAGTTTGTCCAACTTTACCCTTGAGTCGTGTTACCCCTTTTCCCAAGATTGCAAACCTCTTAGCTTACTACCAAGGTAAGCCGGCAGGGTTCACTACAAAGCCTTACACTAGCCACTCTAACAAGTTAGTCGCCACATGAATGGGGGCCATCTTCGAGACGGCTCTCTAAAAAGACCGCGGCCTCCAAGGCACATCAAGAAAGGAAAGAGAACCATTCTTAACCGGAAGCGCCCCTCTGCGCTACGAGTTAGTAACTACTAACAACAACTAGAGTGAACTAGCTTTACGACTAAGATCAGAGACATGTGATCCTCAAGGTTGTACGGACTTCCTGGGTTGTCTGTCCCAAATACAAACGTTATGGAGAGGTACTGGAGCATATGGGAAAATAATGCATCTCCAGCCCCCTCCTAGTCAATTTAAAGATATCATCATCATTTGATCACAGGTTCCAACCTTCCATTATCCATGTTCATAAAGTAAAGTTGAGCATAGCATATCTATACAATAAACTTATCATGTTTAAACCCCCATAGGTATCAAGGATGTATGGTACATGTATTTCTAGGTATATCTCTAGGGTGAGTAAAATAGACACATGCATATGTATTACAAGTGAATTGATGAGTTGCTAGGTAACAAGGAAACCATAGGCTATACTTGCCTTCCAAAATCTTTCCAAACTCTTTATCTTCTCCTTCTATTGGATCCTCTTGCGTAGCTCCACTTCTAACGACAACAAGCATCACAAACATCTGGAAAAGATCCTAAAATCAATACACCAATCATTATAAAAACAAGTTATAAAGGAAACTAACGTATAGGGCTTGCTTCTATGAACTCATGAGCGCAAAAACCAACTAAAACAAAGCTACGATTAAAAAGATACAAGCTTTTGAAGTTTAGGGGCATTTTAGTAAATGAATATATTTTCAAAAGGTTTAGAAACTAAAACCGAGGTTTAAAACATAAATAAACCTAAAATAAAAGGGTTTTTGTGCAAAAAAATAGGGCTCATGTGTTGCGGGTACAAAAACCAGAGAAGGCAGGGTTTAAACTATTAAAACCAGGACCTAAAACAAAGGATTTTGCACTGCGCAGGATTGCGGGTTGATTCAAGGAAACGGCAAGGGCCTTACTGCAAAGCGCGTGGCTGTTGTCGGCGGGCTGGCCGACAGGGCGCCACGTGGTGCACAGCGGTTGGGCAGGTCCACGGGCACAGCGTGGACCGCGCGCGGGGCTCCAATCCACCGTGTCCCGGGGTGCATACCCCTTCGTGGGTTCTAATCCTGGCCGTCCGTGGCCAGGTGGACAGCGTAGGGAGGACCTCGCGGGCGTCGGGACGCCGAGACGGTGGCAAGGGGGCGCTGGAGCGGTGCAGAGCACGGTGGCGCGCCATGGGCGCAGCCTTTGCTCCACCGGCAAGGGCACGGGGCAGAGCTGGAGGCTCGGGTGGCCGCGGCGTGGTCACCGGGGCGACGCGGGTCCACGTGGGAGGTCGGCGGGTCGACGGCGAGGACGCAGGCGGTTCACTGTGGCGATCGACCTGGGCGAGTTCTCGGACTCGCCGGCGAGGGTGCGGGTCCGCACTAGGGACGCCGGGGAGACGAGGCAAGGACTCCGGGATGTCGCAGGCGGCCGGCGAAGCGGCTCCCAGGGTCAGTAGACGGCAGCAGGGTCGCGGGGGGCGCTGGTCGCGGCCGACGCCATGGGCGCGACGCGGAGCTCACGGACGCATGGCGGACGGGTGGTGCGGAGCCGTTCGGGCGAAGCCGGACGGTCGACAAGGACGCAGGGCCGACGGCGGACGCGGTCGAGACCGCGGCGAGGCCGAAGATGGTTCGATGCCTCGCGGCCGCGGCGAAGCTCCATGGCCGAGCTCGGAGCTTCGCGGTCGTGGCGGCTCGGTGCTCCAACGGCGAGGGAGAAGAGCCGAGAGGGCGTGGCGGACGCAGCCGAGGCCGTGGCGATGGCGATGACATTGTGCAGCTCGGCGGCAGAGTGGCGAGGCAGGCAGGAGGCAGGGGGGAGAGAGGGGGAGGCTGATGTGCCTTTTATAGGCCGGAGGGGAGGGTGGGGGATGGCGCGAGTGTGCCACTGAGCCGTCGTGGAGGCTGAGTGGCCTTAAAGGACACTTCGGCGGCCGTTACCGGGAGGGAGAGGGGCGGGCGGCGCTGCCGTTTCCCTTCCAGCCGAAGGAAGGCGAAGGGGAGGGGACACGGGTCGCTGGCGGCTGGGGTTGAGGCGGCAGTGAGAGGGGGGAGAGGCAGGCGTGTGGGCCGCACTGTGGCTAGGCTGGCGCGGGGGAAGGGCAGCTAGGTCGCGCAGACGGCCAAGGCCCAAGCAGGGGCGGGGCCAGAGGAGGAGGCTGAGCGGGCTGGGGATTGGAGGAGAGGGGTGCTAGGCCGAGCAGGCCGGCTGGTGGGGCTGGGCTCGCGCGAGCGGGGAGGAGGGGAAAGATAGGGGAGAGGGTTTGGGCCGGCTTGGCAACTGAGCCAGAAAAGGAGGGAGGGAGAAAGAGAGAAAAGGTTTTCCCTTTTTTCTGATTTTGCAAAATGTTTTGAAATGAAAACATTTTAGGTTTCTAAACCAACAAAATTTTGAAGATCCTTTTCGAATTTATACAAATTTTACTTTTCAAACAAAACTTTATGATTTACTTAAATAAAAAGATAAAACCTATTTGTCGATTATACGAGGTTTAATAAAACATTTTTCATATAATAAAACTAATGCACATGGCATGAATGCAACAAACCTGATCAGTTTAAATTTTAAAAGTTTTAAGAAAATTACATTTTACTATTTTAAATGATAACCAACATAAGTAAATCTTGGATAATTTTAGAAAATTCATAAATTCATTTATTTTAATTAGGGTTTTCTATGCACAACCCAAAATGGAAATTTTGGGGTGTGACAAAAGCTCAGAATACCAATTTACACACTAAGGGAGCTCAAAAGATACCAATTAAAACACTTAACGCTCAGAGCCATCAAACCTGTGTCGAAGCCAACAAAGCAAGCTAGACCCTCCAGAAGAGGCAAAGGCTCAACACATCTAGAAGAAGCTCCCCCTAGGAACCTGCACACTCAAGATACCAAGAAGGGATGAAAAGAGCCAAGTATGCAAAGAGATAACAATTTAAGAGCAAAGCTCAAAAGGCCACAAATTCCAATTTCTCCCCCTTGACTAATGCAAGTTTGAAAATGCACCATTTTCTCCCACTTGGTTGAATATGTATGAAATGCACATTTCTCCCCCTTGGAGACACATGCAGCTCAACAAAGCTCAAAACTCAAAGAGATAGCTACAAATGCCATGAAATGCAAAATGAGTGCAAAAGCTTCATACATAGAGCAAAGACAATGAATAGATGCTCTAAGTGATGTGATCTTGTGAGAATAGGAAAAGCTCTACATGTCCAACAAAGACTCAAGTTGAGCTTAAGATCACTTTAGAAGCTATTTTAGAGAGCATTACATGTGTGAGCAGAGAAAGGGTATCACCTCCTAGAGACAACTAGACATGGCAAACAAGATAGGGTCTATCTCAAAGCAATATCATGTATAGCAAGTAGAACTATCCCTAGCAAAGTTCATACAACAAGCCAATGACCCAACTGAATGAATTTTTCAAGTTTCAGAGTTTTGCAGCCAAAATTCAGTTTTAGGCAAATTTCAAGTTGTATGCGAGTGGTTGTAAGCAAGGTGATGCCACTTACCAACCGGGCGAAGTCAAAGGACTTGACACACCGGTTTCAGTCATACACGACACCGCTCAAGTTCCACCCATATGAGAAGCAGTCTCGAACACACGGTGAAGTGCTCACAATGCAGACCCAACTAGATCTTTCCAATTCATAATTCAGAGAGCAATTTCATTTTAGATCAATTTTAAGCATGGTGCTCAATGGAAGTGAATGAAACAATGAAGAGCCATAGTTAGAAGCTATATACAAGGCAGCTAAGAAGAATCTTCAAAAGCCTACACATGCTAGTGCCATTTCAGAGGTGACATGGGGAATTTAAATTCAGTTTTAAAGCTTTTCTAACTTAGCTCTATTGCATATCAAGAGATCAAAGAGAGTCTAAGTTAGGCAACACCATAGACACATAAAGCACCTCAAACAGAGCATAGATTCATTATATCGGCTATAGGTATGAAGCTTAAAATGAACTATGTCACAAATGCAAATGAGATGCACAATGCAATGACACCAATTAACACTAAAAAGACACCAAAGAAAAGAAAGAAAAGACAAATAAGAACCAAAAAGAACTATGATACACAAAAGGTTTCCCTCAACTAAAAAGGGAAACACACACCCAACTCGCCTCGAAGGCGAGAAAACGCAGCTTGATCCAAAGGCTTTGTGAGAATATCCGCAAGCTGGTTGTGGGTCTCGATATGCCGGAGGTCAATGTCGCCCTTCTCATAATGATCTCGCAAGAAGTGAAAGCGAACATCAATGTGCTTGGTCTTAGAGTGAAGCATGGGATTTTTGACCACACTAATTGCACTCGTGCTATCACAAATCAGAGGCACCTTAGTAAGCTCAAGACCGAAATCCTTCAAAGTTGCAATCATCAAAATCAACTGCGAGCAACAGCTAGCCGCGGCAACGTACTCAGCTTCGCACGTCGACTGTGCCACGCTAGACTATTTGCGAGAAGACCAAGACACAAGAGAAGACCCGAGAAACTGGCAAGTCCCAGAAGTCCGATCAAGACGGCAACTGGCAAAGTCGGCATCAGAATAACCGCAAAGCACAAGAGAGGAAGAGGTGGAAAACCAAAGACCAAATTCGGGAGTGAATCGCAGGTACCTCATGATGCGTTTCACCGCCTGCTTGTGCGAAGTCCATGGTGACGCCTGAAAGCGAGCACACAAGCAGACGGCGAACTAAATGTCCGATCGGGTCACCGTCAGATACAATAGCGACCCGATCATGCTTCAGTACTCCGTCTACATCCAAGGCAGTCGTAGTCGACATGGTCATCGAAAGAGGCTTTGCCTCACCCATGTCAAACTTCTTCAGAATGTCCTTCGTGTACTTCCCTTGGTGTACAAACGTCCCTTCCCGGGTTTGCTTGATTTGCAACCCGAGAAAGAAAGTCAACTCTCCCATCATGCTCATCTCAGATTCTCTGCTCATAAGATCTGCAAACTTGGCAACAAGAGCATGAGAAGAACCACCAAAGATGATATCATCCACGTATATTTGGACAAGGAGAGTGTCGTTGCCTTGCTTGAGGAGAAACAACGTTTTATCTACCGATCCCATTTTAAAACCCTTAGCAAGCAAGAAGGTTCGCAATCTATCATACCATGCTCGGGCTTGTTTCAAACCATACAAAGCTTTGTGAAGTTTAAAAACATGGTTTGGAACTTGGGATTTTCGAAACCGGGAGGTTGTTTAACATACACTTCCTCCTCTATGTAGCCATTTAGGAAAGCACTTTTAACGTCCATTTGAAAAAGTTTAAAACCCTTAGAAGCCGCAAAAGCTAGAAGGATTCTAATGGCTTCTAAACGAGCTACGGGAGCAAAGGTTTCCTCATAGTCTATTCCCTCCTTTTGACAAAAGTCTTGAGCTACCAACCTAACCTTGTTGCGCACTACCACCCCATCTTCACATTGTTTATTTTTGAAAACCCATTTGGTACCTATGGGGTGGCAACTAGGTGGTGGAGGAATTAAGACCCAAACGCGGTTTCGGTCAAAGTTTTCTAACTCCTCATGCATGACATTAACCCAATCCGGATCCATCAAAGCGTGTCCAACATCTCGGGGCTCAAAAGACGCGATAAAAGCCGAATGAGCAAAGTGAGAGATATAGGACATAGACCGCGTAACTCGACGGTCGATGTCGCCGATGATGTTCTCCGGCGGGTGCTGCCGCTGGATGTGGCGGGGAGCCTGCCTGGACGAAGTGGTCTCCCCCTCGACAGCAGCTGGAGCTCCCTCAGGTTCAACGGGCACCGACTGAGGAAGCTGCTCGAATGGCCCCCATGTAGAGGAAGTAGTCGGGTCGGGGCCGTGAGCCGAAGTGGACGTCGCAGGGTCGACAGGGGCAGCCGGTGGAGTCGGCTCGGGATCACCCCAATCGGCGTCGTCCTGCTCCTCCTCCACAAAGATGCTAGTGTTCACCTCATCATCACCTGCAAGCTCAAAAGCGGTGGAAGCACAGGGCATAGTCTCATCGAAAGTAATCTCACAAGTCTCCATCACTCGGTTAGTCACAAGGTTAAGTGCACGATCAACACGAGAGTGAGTAGAATAACCAAGAAAGATACCGTCAGAAGACCGTGACTCAAATTTGTCCAACTTACCGCCCTTTTTGAGGATGAAGCACCTGCACCCAAACACCCGTAGGTGACTTACCTTGGGTGGTCTCCCAAATCGCAGCTCATAAGAGGTCTTCTTCTTGAAAGCTCGGAGAAAATACGATTGGAAACATAGCAAGCATAACTGAGTGCCTCGGCCCAATAACACCTAGGAGTCCTATGCTCATCGAGCATCGTCCTGGCCATCTCAACAAGGGTCCGATTTTTGCACTCAACAACACCGTTCTGCTGGGGAGTGTGAGGTGAGGAAAACTGATGGTTGAGTCCCAAGGAAGAAGAAAGAGATGCAAAGTGAGCATTTTTGAATTCTGTGCCATTATCACTGCGGATAGCTCTCATGGAATTCTTAGGTAGCTCATTTTGCAATCTCAAAATCAGATCTCGAACCAAAGGAAAAGCCTCATCCTTACTCTCCAAAAATAACACCCAAGAGTATCTCGAATAGTCATCAACGACTACAACCACATACCACTTCCCTCCTTCTGACCTGACCCGAGCTGGACCAACTGTGTCCATGTGTAAGAGCTCGCCGGGTCGAGTGGTCATGATCTCAGTCACAGGAGGATGGGAAGCGGCAACCATCTTTCCATGCCTGCAAGGATGGCAAACCAAATCCTTCTTGAACTTCAGCTTTGGCAATCCTTGGATAAGGTCCATTGAGCTAAGCCTTGCAAGCAAGTCAAAACTCAAATGTCCCAATATCCTATGCCACTTCCAAAGCTCAGAAGAAGAACCAGCAAGAAGACAACGAGAAGGTCCGCACGAAAAACCTTCCCGAAGGGTAAAATCCGGCAAACAAGCTCACCACGAGAGTCCAAAATCCAAGAGAGATTAGGCTTGAAACTCACTTCAAAACCGTCATCAAGGAGTTGCGAAACCGAGAGAGGTTAAAATGCAAATTCGCAACCAAAGCAACATCCTTGAGGAAAAAAGAAGAGTTCACTCGGATCGACCCTCGGGAGACAACCTTACCTTTACTCTTGTCCCTGAATGTAATGTACTCGGTGTGGCACACGGGATCGAGGTTGGGGAACCACTTGTCACTTCCGGTCATATGGCGTGAACATCCAGAATCCACAAGCCAAGTCTCCTCCAGTCCTCCTTCCTACATCAATAAAAAGACATAGGGTGAGCAAAAGGTGCAACACTGGGGTTAGTAAACTGTGAAGGATACCAGTGTTATCCCATTTGCCCAAAGAATGGGTTAGGAGAAAAACCAAACATCTCCTATCCCATGGGAGGATAGCGATCACCACGATGGGGAAAACTTGGTCCGCTAGCGAAGGGAGGAGTGAAGCCACCGCCACGAGGCCCGTAGTCGTATGGGTCACGACCAGTACCCTGCCAGGCACGACCACCACGTGGTCTCGCCTCCTAAGGCCTAGTACCTTGAGGAATTGTACCTCTAGGCCTAGAAGTGCACCTCTGAACTTCCGGTTCACGCACCCCAACTCGTGGGTGGTACATGTACCGGTTGTTCAACTCAACCTGCCTCCGATCATCTCTCTTCCTCCTAAAGCAAAACTCAGCCAAGTGCCCATCCCGCTCACAATGGTACCTCACCACACTCTTGGTAGGCACTCTCTTGTTGGGTTGGGTGTCTCTAGCTTTCTTAGGAAGGGAATCACTAGAGATGCCTGGCAGTGTGTCAAGTGGGTTGCGAAGATGGTTCGGTTTGGAAATCCACACTTGCTTCTGTGGAGTGGTTTTGGGTGGCTCTTCAAACACACCATCTCTCACAGGTAACTTGGTAGGGTCGGTAGCCTTAGGTGGAGAAAACTTGGTAAACTTGGGAGGTGTGGTGGGTTTCTCACTCATGCTCAAACCACTGCACTCACCGATCTTAACGAACATTCTATCATCCTTCCCACCTATAGCAAAGCCTACTCCCGTGCTGCTAGCCCGCTTGCATTGGCTAAGCAACATCCCCAACTGCGGCTCTCGGCAAGACACCCAGCTCAAGATGGACCGAAGGTATGTGTTTTCCTCCTCGATATGTATCTTGTCGTATTTGCACGACACGATCTCAAGCTCCAAAGCCTCAAAACGATCCGACTCTCTAGTGCTATCTGAGATGACCTTCTCTAACACAGCGATCCTAGCATCCTTATGTGCCAGCTCAGAACGCAAGCCTAAGCAAGACTTGCACGCACCAAGTAAGTTAGGTCTAGCCTTCAGCTCACTAACCTCCTCAAGTAGAGTGCCATACTTGTCCTGAAGAGTGACAAGATCAGACTTGTGGATGGCGCAAGCATCACACTCTACCTCCTCGGTAAACACCACCGACGCCTTAGCAAAATCTAGCTCATGAAGCGCACTAAGGTACTTCGCCTTAAAATCGTTCCTCTCACAAGCGGCACGCTTGAGCAAAGCATCCTGACTCATCAAGGTGTCATTCAGAGACTCAAGCTCGAGAGAGAGGGATTCGATGGTGGGTGATACCACGGGTGTGTCTGAGTCGGTGTCAGAGTCATCCTTGCGCTTGCCGAGCTTGCCTTCTTCAATCTCCGTGGTGCAAAAGCCACCATGCTTGGCATCGGCGTAGAAGCATAGGTCGTTGAACTTTTCCTCAACCTTTCCCTTCGACTCATCATCGCTTGAGGAAGCACCTCCATCGGAGGAGGCATTGATGTCGTTGAGGGAGGCGAGGAAGGCTCGGTGCTTGGCCTTTACCTTGTCGATCACCTTCTTCGAAGACCTTCGGTTGTAGCCGCCCTTGGATTTGTGCTTGTCTTCGAAGTGGTTCTCGCGCTTGTCCTTGCGCTTGGTGAAGTCACCCGCAGCTTTCTTGGGGCAGTTTGTGATGAAGTGATCCTCATCACGGCAACGGTAGCACCCCTTGGCCGAGCCACCACGTCGTCGATTCAAACGGTTGTTGTGAAACCATGAGAACCTAGTGATGACTAGGTGTTGACACAAAAAGTGACATACTGTGTCTCACACACAGCAAGCCGGAAAGCGTGACTTCAATCGGGTGACCGGGTGTTTCAAGAACCGAAAACGTGCCAGTCAGTTTGACCTGAAACTAACAAGGGATGAAAGTCATTAGATATAAACTGGAACGTGTCGGATGAGACCAGACAGTTCCATATGTACGGCCCTGAAGCGACTTACGACGACATACAGCTATAAAAGCTATCTGCCAACAGGGTATATAGATCATTCGGCTAAAGCAAAGAGCACCTGGCACTTTGATTGCCGAATATGCATGCATGGGAAAAGTACGTGTGAAAGAAACAAATGTCCAAGAGTTAAAGCATGACCAAGCTCAGCAATCCGGTCGATTTGGGATCCATGATGAACGAAACATGTCAGAAAAACACAATCAAACTAATCTAAGCTTGCACCTGCCGCACGATACTCAGCTTTATCAAACCTTGAACGTGAAATAGCATGCATGAACCCGCAACACGTGACAACCTAGATTGAACCAATCCGGCTATTATAAAACGTAAGATAACTATTGAAACAACATTGTTAGAATATGAATAGATTTATAACAAAGGGAGAGGCCGAACCTCATCAATCTAGATTGGGCAAAAGAGGGTTTGCACATATGTAAAATATTTAAGGCAAATTAACACATGATAACTTGATGAATCTAATAGATTTTGCCAAATCTAATAGAGCCAATAACTATCTTGCTTTTGCTAAGCATAACAAGTAAACATCCACCGCACAACATCTACTCATAAGCAAAACACGAGCGAAGACCTCTTGATTATTAAGCAAAGATCCGCCGCACGATCGTTGAAAACAAACAAGACTACTTGCATCAACATCTAAATCCGCCGCATGATACTAGACATGATAACAAGGTTGCCAAGACTTACGGAGGTCGACGGATCGATGATTCCTCTCGAAGAACTCGACGACATGACAAAAGGACTCAAAGTTGGCATGGGGCCGGTTGTATTGATTTGGTTGTGAACGTTTTTACAATAGCCAAGGGTTTATATTTATACCCTGGTCATGACATGAGTCCTAAAAGGATACGATTACAAGATATTAAAGGAAGAAATACGATATCCCGAATTTATTCTCCTTCGGAGTCTTTATTGCCTTAATCGTCGCGGTCGTCGTTCCCAATTGGCTTCTGCTTGCCATTTTTGTTGCTTCAACGAACAAACCACCTCTCTCTTTGAAGTAGCTGACCGCACGACCAATTGCCGAATCTCTGGATATTAGCCGAATACCCTGAACACCTGTCTTCGGCAGTCTTCCTTTACACTGGCCCACCTGTCATTCTAAGTATGCCAAAATACAGTATTAACACTAGGGCCAGCTCATCATCTTCAAGAGCCTCCACTTGCTCCTCTGTCACAGAAATCAAAGACAAAGCGAACAAAGAGTGTGAAGGGTCAGAGGAAGAAGAAGACGTACCGCCGGGGCCGGAAACCAACGCCATGGATGGTTTCGACGGGTTTTCAAGCTTGGCCCGGGTCTGGTAGTCAATCTCCGAGGACTTGAGCTTGCTGAACAGCTCGTCCACGGTCAGGGCATCATAGCTCGGTGACTCCTGAATGGCAGCCACCTTCATCTCCCACACCTTCCGATCAATAGCATGCAAAATCTTGATAGCCATCTCATGATCATCATAAGGCAAGTTGGCTCGATTAGCACACATCTTGTTGACGATAGATTGGAAGTGAGTGAACATCTCGTCAACAGATTCGCCGACCAACTGTGCTAAGTTCTTGTACTCTCTAAGATACGTGTCAAAGAGTCTGGACTTGATCTGAGGATTGCCCTCATGATATCTCAAGAGTGTTTGCCAGATCTCCCGTGCGGTAGTGAGACTCGAAACTCGCTCAAACTCAGGAAGAGCCAAACACGAGAATAGAATGCTACGGGCTCTTGCGTTTGACACATGTTGCGTGATTTGGGAATCGGTGATCCGAGCGCCAAGAACCACGTAGTCCTCATTCTCACAAATCTCCCAAAACTCCGTATCAAGCCCTTGGAGGTAAGAGGACATGCGCACCTTCCAATAGGCGAAGTTTGTTCCATCGAAGAAAGAAGGTTTACCAGCACCTCGCTCCATGTCGCCTTCGCGGATCAAGAACCGTGTAAGGTGGATTGATCCTTAACCGTCTTTGATACCAATTGAAGGAACAAGAACAGCAACAACTAGGATAGCCAAGATATCACCCACTATCTAGAGCTATCTCTATCAGAAATGCCCAGAAACGAACCCGTCCTGATAGCAGCCTCCCATTTCTGGTCTAACGCTATCAACACTTTTGTCTTCGGCCATGGTATGATGACTCCCACTTTGGCCGACGTATTCATGATGACTGGCTTAAATGTGTCAAAACCAATACACCCATGCAAGTATAAGGGTAAAAGCAACCAGAGAGCTATCAAATCCGGAGGTGGATGGGTTGGGTACATTCAAACTTACATGGAAGCAGCTGGTGTTGTTTTTGAAAAGGAAAGCAGAGCCTTTATGAACATGTGGCTCTGTAGGTTTATCTTCTGTGGAAAATCCAATGAGCCAACCCTAAACCACATGATAATCGCTGAAGATTTGGCTGCAGGTGCACTAATTGCTCTTGGCAAATATCTTTTAGGAGTTGTTTATCATATGATGCATCAGATCACTGTTCAAATGTTCCATGGCAAGGAGATCTCCTGTGTGAATGGCCCCTATTGGTTTATTCAGATGTGGCTGCAACTTTATATGCACCAGATAGTGTCTGTACCTCTTCATAATTTAAGCTTTCCTTCGGTTAACTATGCCGAAGACAGTACAACAAAGACCAAGAGCTGCCAAACCTATGGAGAAGCAGCATCTGCCATCAGTGTTATCATGGACATTGATCATCTTTTCAAGCTATTTTTCAAGGGCTTCAACAATGTGCTTTGACTCCCTTACAGAGAGAATGATAGTTTAACTTTCCCCTGTAAATTCAGCTATGAATCTGGTTGTTTTGACAAAGTGTCCACAGAGATCTTCAACTCTTTTATCAAACCTTGCATTCTGTCAGCCGAATTCCGTCATGGGAGAGAAGTGAATCCTACCTATGAATTCTACAACCCTAATATGGCATCCAGGCAATTAGGATGTGGATAGCTGCCCCAAGACCTTTCTTCTCATCAATCTTAAGATACAGGGAGTTGATCACCAATGAAACAGAAGCCAGAAAAGTCTTCGAGCTTGGACAAGATTTGCCAACATATGAACCTTCTCCATTTGGACTAGTGGATGCTGCCCACCCCCTTTTCTCTTCCTGGTGGTAAGAGTTGCACAACCACATTTTCAACATACTAGTCCACCCCTTATGCCAAGATTTGTATCCTCAATTTGCTCCTGATAGTGAGGTAATCTCATTGCACTAGTTATCTCATGTTTCTGAATTTATCTCTCATTCTAAAATCTGGCCATGTATAGGATTTCGAGCCTACTCCTCCTATCAAAGCAGTGGAGTATTATAAAGCTAGGCCTAAACCTGCATTGGGCTACAATGCTCCCACTCTAAAAATCTTCATGAAGACTCCTGCAGTTTTAGTTACTGCACTTTTAGGAGAAAAAGGCAAAAGGAAGACACTTGAAGACATTCATGTGGCCAGAAAGGTTAGGTCCAAGAAAGTTCAGAGATCCCCTAAGGTATGAATCCTTATTCAGCGATAAACCTCACTCATCATCAATTTTGATTGCTCTTATACTAATCACCTCTTGCTGCAGCCACATGTCGAAATCCCTGGGTCAAGTAACTCTCCAACAATAGATATTCCTCTTAAAGCCCCTACTGAGGATGCAGACACCCATGAAGTTGCAGATACAGAGACCCATGAAACCAAAAGTACAAATGCCCACGAAACCTCCAAACACATTGGTACTGTTCGGCTAATTACTTCCTTCTCTTTCATGAAGTATTTATTTTCTGTTCTTACATTCTACCACCTGCATTGTTGGAAACAGATAAAATTCTAGAGGATCTAGTAGGAGAACATTCCTCTAGTCCAGCTCCAGGTTCAGCATTCTTGGGTACCCAATCAAGTCTTCAACCAGATCAAGACACAATTCATCCTGAGGCTCAATCAACACAGCAGGTAATATATCATCTTAAACTATCCTTTCAGCACATCTTACCTAATCGGCTAACTCGGGAACAGTCCTTTCTTCCTCAAGAATACTGTCAAACCAACCACCAGTTTCTCCTTCACTGTCGAAGATTTCATCAGTGAAAAAGGGGAAGAAGCTACCTCCTAGCAGGCTCTATCAGAGGAAAATCAAGCTCAGCTGCAGGATATAGCTCACTTACTGAATAAGGACATCAATATTTTGGTCCAAGACTTAGATCAGATAAAGGATATCCTTGAGCTCATTAATCAAGATCTTTCATCTGCTCTCAAGGCCTCTTTGGAGTCTGCAGCCAAACTTGATGACTATTTTGCTATGGTGAAGAGAGCAAACAAAAATATAGCTTCTAGGACTACTTTGCAGGATAACAAGTCTATGAAGAAACAAGAAGCTAAAGCTTTATACTCTAATCTTCAGGCTGCTAAAGATTCATTGGTGACTCTGGAATCCGAGCTAAAAGTCATGAAGGATGAGAGGATCAGATTAGAAGCTCAATTATTTGAACTGAATGTCAAAATCCAATCTCATGAAGCCAAGATGACAGCTTTGCTGAACTCTATAGAAGCAATTTCATCAAAAATGTCAATCATTTTGAAAGAGAATCAACAACTCCAAGCAAAGCTATCCAGTATCCAAAGTTCTGAAGACGAAGACCAAAAGGTATTTGATGACGTTAGCCGAATCAAGACTGAGGCCCAGGATGCCATCAATCAGCTTCTGCATCGATAGAGACATAGCTTGTAGTAGATTAAGTGCATCATGTTTTGTTTTTGAACAATTAACTGTCCCTACTGTCCTGCCTCTCATATATTCCTGCTTGTATGATAGTATAATCGGCTCTGTTATTCTTCCTGATTACAGCATAGCCGATTCACCTCTGGCTTTCAGATAGCCGATTGTTTTCGGTTTAGGGATATAGCCGAGCGACCTTTGATATACCCGAGCCTGGCCCAGTCCGGTAACGGTCCACTTGAGAGGGAAAACCCTAGTTTGTCGTTTGGGATTCTTACTCGGCCTATAAATAAAGCTTCCTTCTTCTGCCCCTATCAACGATTTCAGGCAAACACTCTCGCCTTCGTCTTCACCCTTTCTGTTGAAACCAATCCAGAGGGAAACCCTAACTCACACAATAACAATGGCGGGAGGCGACAACCATGGCAAGCGTCCTGCCGAAGGAGAAGCTGAAGGAAGCCGAGCATGGCGCAATCGGCAGCGTGGGTGAGAATCATTTTCTTGCCCCCTTGCATTTTTGTTCTTTGTTCATCCTTCTAGCCCTGATCTCTATTCCTCATTCATCAGAATCAGGTCCATCTCCACCAGCCATAGCATCCCTTTCCCTACGGTGGCGGTAGGTCAGCCGGGGAGTCCATTGCCTGTCTCTTCTGGGTCTTCAGATTCCTACCACTCCAACCCCTGGGACTTAGGTTCGGGGTTGGATGCCACGGACGTCTCCTACACCCACGTGGAGGCGGCCACCTTTCGGGGCGAAAGAGACGAGGCCCGAAAAGAGTTGGAGAAGACCTCCAAACAGTATGGTATCGACCAACTTGAATGGGAGGATCAGCGGAAGCAGTTCTGTGATGCCATTACTGGTTAGTAAAATAATTCCGTTTGAATCCCTCCTTTCTAATCCTGTCTGCTCATTCGATTTGCATCTTTGTTCAGCACTCTCTGTAGAGAATGAGTGCCTGAAAGCCGCGGCGAATAAGATTGCCACCAAGGTCGGTGCCCAAGGGGAAACTGCCGAGGCACGCCTTGACGATGCAGATGGTCACATCAACCAAGTCGCCCTTCATGGCGTGCACCACGGCGTCATTCTGGGGTTATCGGTGATGACTACCCAACGTCAGGAAGACATCTCCGTCCAGCCGACCGGCTTTCATGGTCAAGTGCTTCCAGAGGAGGTCTTGGGTATCGAAGACCTTATGGAGATCTATGAAGACCATGTGACTGCCCTTGTTGAGGTCACAGACGCCCAGACCGTCCTCAACAGGTTGTTCGAGGAGTAGTTTGTAACTAAGGACCCTATGTAAAAACCTGGTTCTGTGAAATATTTATGAACTTTGCTGGTTTCCTTCTCTTGAATCTTTCTAAGAACGGTTAGCCCGAAGAATGCTTGCATGATGTGTTTATATTTTGCTCTAAAGGCGACACATACCGTGTCGGCTATTCTCTGAGTCCTTCAGACTATATTTTTCGGCTAAAGGCAATACTCCCATATCGGCTATTTGTATATAAAACTCCTCAAGTCTGTTTATGCTTCAACCTCTACACTAGGATGAAACCTTTTAAGAAATCTTCCATTAATAGCTCTAGCGAATTCTTCTCCTAGTAGAGTTTTCAAGATATACGCGTTGCCAGGCGCGCATCTTACCACTCGAAAAGGTCCTTCCCAATTTGGAGACCACTTGTCGAATGCTCTGTCCTTTGTCCCGATCGGCAATGCAGTTTTCCAAACCAAATCTCCTTCTGCGAATTGTTTTTCCTTAACCTTCTTGTTATAATACCTGGCAACACGTACTTTATTTTTCTCAATATTTTCCAATGCTTTGAGACAAACTAAATGCAAATCCTCCAATTCGTCCATCATCAAATCCTTGTAATCTCCTTTCCTCAAATCATTCTACAATGCAACCCATCTCGATCCTGATTGTAATTCCCACGACAGCACAGCATGATGCCCATAAACTAACTCATAGGGAGATGCTTGAGTAGATCCATGACAAGCCATCCGGTAAGCCCACAAAGTCTCGTTAAGAACCGAATGCCACTTCTTTGGCTTTTCATCAATCTTCTTCTGAATAATTTTGATCATGATCTTGTTTAATGCTTCAGCTTGGCCATTAGCTTGTGCATAATAAGGAGAAGAGTTGTACAATTTGATTCTCATCTCCTCGGCAAATTCACAAAACTCGGACGAAGTAAACTGAGTCCCTTGATCTGTTGTTATGGTTTGAGGAATCCTGAATCTGTGAATTATATGCTCCTTAACAAAATCAACTATGTTTTCTGATGTAACCTTTTTCAGGGGAATAGCTTCAACCCACTTTGTAAAATAATCTGTAGCCAATAGCACAAACTTATGTCCTTTGCTAGAAGGAGGATGAATTTGACCGATCAAATCTATGCCCCATCCTCTATACGGCCAAGGCTTGACAATTGGGTTTAAAGCCGACGCTGGGGCTCTCTGAATATTACCAAATCTCTAACAGTCTTGGCATCCCTTGTAATATTCAAAACAATCCTCAAGCATGGTTGGCCAAAAATAACCAGTCCTCCTTATTATCCATTTCATCCGGTAAGTCGACTGATGTGCACAACATACTCCTTCATGCACTTCATACATCAGCTTTCTGGACTCCTCTTGATTCAAACATTTGAGTACTCCATCTATGGACTTGTAGTACAACTGGTCATCAAGGAGCACGAACTTGATAGCCTTATATCTGAGCTTTCGGGAAACTTTTTGTGATGGATTTTTTAAATAATCGGTAATTTCGTTTCTCCAGTCACCAATTACCTGACCTTCATCCAAAGCGTTAATTTCATGACCTTCTCGGTATCCCGAAGCAGTTTGAGCTAGTCTATTTGCTTCTTCATTATGCCCCCTAGGGATATGATGCAAGGTGGCTACCTGGAAACTCTTCAGAAGCTCTCGACACTCTTCATAATATCCCTTTAACATATCACTCTTGCATTCATATTGGCCGATCAATTGGTTAATTACCAGCTCGGAATCCCCGAAAACCTCAACAGCGACAGCCTTCATTTCGACAAGCAGTCGGAGTCCTTTAAGCAACGCTTCATACTCTGCTTGATTGTTAGTAACCAGGAATTCAATAGGGATGGCATACTCAAAAGTCAACCCCCTGGGAGAAATTAAGAGAATACCAGCACCAACACCTTTGCTACAAGATGAACCATCACAAAACAAAGTCCAGGGTGCAATGGTTAACACCTTAGCAGAAGGATCACGGTGTTGGGTAACAAAATTGGCAATAACCTAACCTTTTACTGTTTTTGCCGATTCGTACCTTAGATTGAATTCTGACAGAGCTAAAATCCATTTGTCAATTCTTCCATTTAAAATTGGCATCAATAACATGTGTTTTATCACATCGAACTCAGAAACTACTACACATTCGGTATTTAACAAGTAATGCTGAAGCTTGGTACATGAGTAAAACACACATAAACAAAGCTTTTCTATAGCTGAATACCTTGTCTCTGGATCCAGCAACTTTCGGCTAAGGTAAGCTATTACTCTTTCTTTCCCTTCAAACTCTTGCATGAGGGCCGACCCTATTGTCAGGTTATCGGCCGCCACGTACAACTTGAAAGGCCTGTCAAGTTGCAGAGGTACCAATACGTGTGGCGCCTTCATGTAGTCTTTGATCTCATCAAAAGCCTTCTGTTGTACGTCACCCCACACAAACTCTTGATCTTTTTTAAGCTTCAATAGTGGAGAGAAAGGCAACACTCTTTCTGACAAGTTAGATATGAATCTTCTCACAAAATTAATCTTGCCTAGCAGTAATTGCAACTCCGTGAGATTGGTTGGAGGCACCACTTTGTCCATTGCTTCCATGCTCTTCTTGCCGACCTCAATCCCTCCTTTATGGACTAGAAAGCCTAAAAACTCACCAGCCGAGACTCCAAAGGCACACTTGTTCGGGTTCATCCTAAAACCATGCTTCCTAGTGCACTCCAAGGTCTTCCTCAAATCGGCCAAATGCCCCTCATGATTTCTAGACTTGACCACCACGTCATCAATATAGATTTCCACAATCTTGCCGATCAACTCGTGAAAAATATAGTTCATAGCTCTTTGATAGGTTGCACCGGCATTCTTCAAACCAAAAGTCATGATAATCCATTCAAACAGACCAATATGACTAGGGCATCTAAAGGTTGTCTTTGAAATATCCTCTATTGCCATGAAGATTTGGTTATAACCAGCATTACCATCCATAAAGCTAATGACTTCATAACCAGTCGATGCATCGACGAGCAGATCGGCAACTGGCATCGGGTATCCATCCATAGGAGTAGCTTTATTGAGGTTTCTAAAGTCAATGCAGACCCTCATCTTTCCATTCTTCTTGTACACCAGGACTATGTTTGAAACCCAATCTGCATACCTGCATTGCCGAATAAAATCTGCTTCTAATAATCTTTCCACTTCCTTTTTTACATCGGCCAGTACCTCCTCTTTGAAAATCTTCCGGGGAGGTTGTTTGACAGGACGGTATCCAGGCTTGATCGGCAATTTATGCTCAACGATAGAACGATCCAGTCCGGGCATCTCTGTATAATCCCAAGCAAAACAATCTTTGAACTCCTTTAGTAAGTTTACCAGCTTCAACCTATGCTCTTGGTCTAAATTTGCACTGATAAACATCGGCCTTGGTTTAACATCATCACCAACATTTATTTCCTCTAGCATATCGGCCGACATGAAGCCACGTCCCAGCTTTCGTTCACTGTCATCGATCGGGTTCCCCATTAAAAATTACTCTCAGAGCCGACTGCTTGGATCGGCTGTTGGCCCTTGACGGAGACATTCACATGACCTTCTCCCCAAATCTTTCCAGAGAAACAATCGAAGCCATCATACTCCTAGTAGACAGGTTCTACGGCAGCAACACTTACCGAATCATCAACATGAACAATCTCAACATCATCTCCAATCCATTGAATGAGAGCCTGATGCATGGTTGAAGGTATGCAGCAGTTAGCATGGATCCAATCTCTTCCCAAGAGCAGACTATATGCCCCCTTGCCATCTATGACAAAGAAGGTAGTGATCAGAGTCTTTGATCCAATCATCAACTCGACGTGTACTGCCCCCTGAGTGTCGGAAGGGTTGCCAGCAAAGTCTCTGAGTACCAAGTCGGTCTTCAACAACTCCTCATTGGTCATCCCGAGCTTCCTAAAGGTAGTATAAGGCATGATATTGATGGCAGCTCCCCCATCAACCAATATCTTGGTCAGAGGCTTACCATTGATGTATCCCTTCACGTAAAGCGCCTTCTAGTGTCGATGTCTGGCCGGTTTATCGAACACTGCCTGTTGAGTCAGGACAAGCTAGGCCATTAGATTCTGATACTCGCTCTCATCAGCATCTGAAGACACTTCTTCTTGGATATCTTGGTCCTCGGGAGCTATAAATTCTGATGGAATGAAGAAGGCCATGTATGCATCAGCCGAACGGTCGTATCCATTGGGTTTTCCCTTAGGAGGCCATGTTGGTTTCTGTTCAGCAGTCACTTGTGCTAGTTCTCTGTTCCTCAAGCATTGCACCCTCCTTTTCTGACTCTTCTTCAGACCTGGTGGACACCACTGCCCGCTCTGCCATATATACTCCCGGTGCTCTCTCTCCTCAGAACGAACCCATTCTTGATCGGCAAACCTTTTACCTTGTTGATCCTCTAAGTCACCTATTTTTAAACGCCGATCGTCCCTAGGAACGTGTGCTCCAAGTCTTTCATGGACTGGACGGCGATTGACCCAGAACTGCCTACACCCTAAATACCGATCACTGCATTTGGGGCAATTATCCCTAGTAGGCAGTTTTAGGCCTTCATTCCAACAATGCTTGAAAAACAAGCATACTCAATGAGACTGCTCCTGCTCTCTCAAGTGCTCTTGTTTTCTCTGATACACTTCTTCCTCATGCTTCTGACATTCCTCTATGAATCTCTGCTCCTCGTAATGCATCTGCCTCTGATACTTCTCTTGCTCCCGTTGCCATTTGTTCAACAGGATCCGCGTTGTAACCCTGGGTTTGGATGTCTCCCCTCTTTCAGTTCGGCTACTCTGGAACTGTCCTCGTTGCTGAAGCTCCTCATCTGTAATCTGCCGATCAGGGTCAACAGCACCAGTCCTTATCGCTCTATCTGAGGTCAGCACCTTCATCTCGCCCTTGCCCTTGGAGTCTTCCATGGCAACCATATTCATAGAGAAAGATAATGTGTTCTGTGCAAAAGGATTAGCATCAATCTTCATCTTGCCGTCAAACTTCAAATGTCCTTCCTAAATAGCTTTCTGGATCTTCATCCTAAGCACCCGACAATCATTGATGGCATGAGAATTGGTGTTATGGTAGCCGCAAAATCTTTTGTCCTTTACTCCTTCGGGACGCAGCATGGGGTGCCCTTCAGGCAGCTTGATGCGTCCTTCCCTGAACAATAACTCAAACAGCTTGTCTGATTTGGATACATCAAAGTCGTAAGTACCTTTCTGCTGCCTCAACCATCGTTGATTGACTTGAGTTGGTTCTTTTGCCCAAACCAGTTCGGCTGCGGCGACCTCATCCTCGTCTTCGAACTTCGTTGCCTCTTCCAGAAAACTCTGATACACTGTATTAGCCACATCACCTTTCTGAAAACGGTTATCTCTTCTGAACCCTTGAGCCGGTTACTCATCATTGTCAAACGTTGTGAAAACTGACCAAGGTCCTCGAAGTCCATACCGAACAGCTTCTCCCTGATGTTCGGCTGCATGTCTGCCACTGCCATCCCTGGCAACTGGTCATCTGGTAAATTCAGAGAATAGTAGAGAGTTTTGGTTTCTCTGAACCTGCGGAGATACTCCTGGGGCGTCTCATTAGCCTTCTGTCTCAAGCCCATAAGATCGACTAGCTTCTTCTCATTGGTGCCTGTGAAGAAGTACGCATGGAATTTCTGCTCTAAATCTGCCCAGCTGCCGATGGAGTTTGCCGGTAGAGATGCGAACCACGTGAAAGCTGGTCCTGTCAGAGACAAAGGGAAATACTGAATCTTCCAAGCGTCATCTGTGGATGCTTCTCCCAGCTGCATCAAGTATCGACTGATGTGCTCTATAGTGCTAGTGTCATCTTGGCCAAAAAACTTGGTCAGATCTGTGGGAGCCTTAACCCTTGGAGGGAGAGCCACTCGGTTGTACCACTCTGGATAACGGGACTTGTATGCATAGGACTGGTTCTTTGGCTTTAAGCCAAATTGATTTTTCATCATGTCTACCATCCTATCCATGATGAGATCAACATTGGAATTCGGAGCTCCACGTGCATGCCCTTCAAAAGGCAGCCCTGCTGGGTTTTCGTATCCCGGATTTGGGAGAGCATTAATGGCGCTGTAATCGGCAAACTCTTGATATCCTCCCCCATACATGTTTTTCTGCAGTCTATTCGCTACTGGAGACATCTTGGAAGCAGAATGTGGATGTCTCCTGTTGTGCCAAACGTGAGCTGGTCATAGGTTTATTGCTGCTAATGAGGAAGCAATCCCCCTTGGTTCATGCCAGATGCTCCACCATCCTCGGCGGCTTTCTCCTGGCGCTTTGGTACATTGAACAACGTCGGTCCATGCATCGGACCAGCAAACTCCTCAAAGTATTTGTCAGCTGTCGGACCGAAGGTATTAACCATGATTGAGCGAAAAGTATTCAGGAAAGCGGTGTGATGGTTCCTCATAGTATCACTTATGGCCTTGTGAACCACTTCAGCCACTTTCCATGCGTCCTCTTCCTCAGTGTAGTCAGTCTGATGTGGGAGGAGAGTTCTCGGGAGGGACTGCTTCTGAAAAACCTTACTGCTTTTATTCCTTGAGAATGACAACAAGCACTTGTTATAAAACTCATTGCACGCCTGCTGAACCGCAACCCTCATCTCCTCAGGCAATTCCTCAATGGTAACATTCAGAATCTCTGCATTGTCGACTTCAGGCATCTTTGAAAATATGGTGTGTCCCACTGGGCGTGCCAAAAAGTGTGTTGACGCAAAAAGTGACGTACTGTGTCTCACACACAGCAAGCCGGAAAGCGTGACTTCAATCGGGTGCCCGGGTGTTTCAAGAACCGAAAACGTGCTAGTCAGTTTGACCTGAAACTAACAAGGGATGAAAGTCATTAGATATAAACTGGAACGTGACGGATGAGACTAGACAGTTCCATATGTACAGCCCTGAAGCCACTTACGATGACATACAGCTATAAAAGCTATCTGCCAATAGGGTATATAGATCATTCGGCTAAAGCAAAGAGCACGTGGCACTTTGATTGCCGAATATGCATGCATGGGAAAAGTACGTGTGAAAGAAACAAATGTCCAAGAGTTAAAGCATGACCAAGCTCAGCAATCCGGTCGATTTGGGATCCATGATGAACGAAACATGTAAGAAAAACACGATCAAACTAATCTAAGCTTGCACCTGCCGCACGATACTCAGCTTTATCAAAACTTGAACATAAAATAGCATGCATGAACCCGCAACACGTGACAACCTAGATTGAACCAATTCGGCTATTATAAAACGTAAGATAACTATTGAAACAACATTGTTAGAATATGAATAGATTTATAACAAAGGGAGAGGCCGAACCTCATCAATCTAGATTGGGCAAAAGAGGGTTTGCACAAATGTAAAATATTTAAGGCAAATTAACACATGATAACTTGATGAATCTAATAGATTTTGCCAAATCTAATAGAGCCAATAACTATCTTGCTTTTGCTAAGCATAACAAGTAAACATCCGCCACACGACATCTACTCATAAGCAAAACACGAGCGAAGACCTCTTGATTATTAAGCAAAGATCCGTCGCACGATCGTTGAAAACAAACAAGACTACTTGCATCAACATCTAAATCCACCGCATGATACTAGACATGATAACAAGGTTGCCAAGACTTACGGAGGTCGATGGATCGATGATTCCTCTCGAAGAACTCGACAACATGACAAAAAGACTCAAAGTTGGCACGGGGCCGGTTGTATTGATTTGGTTGTGAACGTTTTTACAATAGCCAAGGGTTTATATTTATACCCTGGTCATGACATGAGTCCTAAAAGGATACGATTACAAGATATTGAAGGAAGAAATACGATATCCCAACTTTGTTCTCCTTCGGAGTCTTTATTGCCTTAATCGTCGCGGTCATCGTTACCAATTGGCTTCTGCTTGCCGTTTTTATCGCTTCAACGAACAAACCACCTCTCTCTTCGAAGTAGCCAACCGCACGACCAATTGCCGAATCTCTGGATATTAGCCAAATACCCTGAACACCTGTCTTCGGCAGTCTTCCTTTACACTGGCCCACCTGTCATTCTAAGTATGCCAAAATACAGTGTTAACACTAGGGCCAGCTCGTCATCTTCAAGAGCCTCCACTTGCTCCTCTGTCACAGAAATCAAAGACAAAGCAAACAAAGAGTGTGAAGGGTCAGAGGAGGAAGAAGACGTACCGCCGGGGCCAGAAACCAACGCCATAGATGGTTTTGACGGGTTTTCAAGCTTGGCCCAGGTCTGGTAGTCAATCTCCGAGGACTTGAGCTTGCTAAACAGCTCGTCCACGGTCAGGGCGTCATAGCCCAGTGACTCCTGAATGGCAGCCACCTTCATCTCCCACACCTTCCGATCAAGAGCATCCAAAATCTTGATAGCCATCTCATGATCATCATATGGCAAGTTGGCTCGATTAGCACGCATCTTGTTGACGATAGATTGGAAGCGAGTGAACATCTCGTCAACAGATTTGCCGACCAACTGAGCAAAGTTCTCGTACTCTCTACGGTACGTGTTGAAGAGTCTGGACTTGATCTGAGGATTGCCCTCATGATATCTCAAGAGTGTTTGCCAGATCTCCCATGCCGTAGTGAGACTCGAAACTCGCTCAAACTCAGGAAGAGCCAAACACGAGAAGAGAATTTTACGGGCTCTTGCGTTTGACGCATGTTGCGTCATTTGGGCATCGGTGATCCAAGCGCCAAGAACCACGTAGTCCTCATTCTCAAAAATCTCCCAAAACTTCGTATCAAGCCCTTGGAGGTAAGCTGACATGCGCACCTTCCAATAGGCGAAGTTTGTTCCATCGAAGAAAGGAGGTTTACCAGCACCTCGCTCCATGTCACCTTCACAGATCAAGAACCATGTAAGGTGGATTGATCCTTAACCGTCTTTAATACCAATTGAAGGAACGAGGACGGCGACCAGAGGGGGGGTGAATGGGAGCCTCAAATTTCTCTCAAAATATTCGGGCCCCTCTTCCCAAAAGCAACCCCAGCAAGTAAGCTTACTTCACCAGTAAGATCACGGCCCTAGAGAGGGTGGATACCTTTGGTGATGACCAAGAGGTATAGCGGATCTTCCGGACACCAGAGACTCAAAACCGGGACACCGAACGTGAGGCTCTCAAACCCTAGAGGGAAGAGAAGAGGGCTCACCCAAAAATACTAATGAGAACTGGTCTCACAAGTGCTTCATCAAGTTCCCTACATGATTACGAAACCAACGCAACAAACGGAACTCAATTCGGAGTCCGAACGAGTGAGAAACAAGCTCAGGACTACTTCTGTCAGGACCACAGGACCATTGACAAGTGATCCGAAGCTATGGTCCGGAGCACCTCAGGACTAGTCTGGAGCACCTCAGGACCACTTGCTATGGTCCGGAGCTATGGTCCCGAGGGTGGTCCGGATGGTGGTCCGACGGAAAAATCAGCCAACACAGTACGTAGCCGAGCTCCGGACAAGTGGTCTGACGGTACCACATGACTATGCCAAGTGGTCTGGAGGTATGGTCCAGAGCCTATCCAAAGTGGTCCGGAGCTCCCGAACAGAGCGCACAGAACCCGCGAAAATCAATTTCACTCCGCCAAATCTTCACAAAACTCAATCAAATGAACTCCAACTGCAACCAAACTTTGTAGACATGATCCTTATACAGTTTGGCTTAGAGCTACGGGGGGAGAAGAGATTTGGGGAAAGCTCAAGAACGAAGAACACCGCAAAGAAAACGCCCGATCTACGTACTCGTGAGGTTTGAGGAGAAACCCTTCGGTGAAAAGATGCTCCTCGTGATTACGAACAACTTGGTTCAAACGGATTTGCAAAAGCTACTCCCTACAAAGAGATTTCATCTCGGGAACAAAGAGAGAGCAAAAGCAAAACGCGAAGAACACAAGCAAAACAATAGACGCGATCAAGTAATCAAAGCCGCCATGGCTTACGGAGGGTAAGGCCTCCGATTCCCACCAAAAGGTTCGCGAGTTCTTACAAAGGTTGGTGAAATCAACCTAGGGCCCTCATGAACTAGAGATAGGTTAGAGAGAGAGGAGTAGTGCAAATGATTAGGGTTCAAGAGGTGGGATGAGGGATACCCCTTCACCCCCTACTTATCGGGCTTTGGCTATTTCCCAAAGACCCCCCTAGATACATTGAGTGAACTACCTAGCCTAAGCATTGCAGTCCAAGCTCCAAAAAATATCTTCCTCGATTTGAATGGACGGCCCCGCTTCCTACCAGGAGTTGTCGTCGCCTCGACGCAACCTCCAGGATTCCGCCACGTGCCATCCCCGCTTCCTTGGAAGCTCCGCCTAGGTTTTGAGGCCCAAACCCAGGAAACCTGCCACCAGTAGCTTTGGGCTCAACTACCGAACCCCGAGTTTTGAGGCCCAAACTCGGAAACCATCCTCGGATGGTTTTGAGACCCAAACCACCAAACCACTCGACTCGAGCCACCTTGTCCTCGCTCGGTCGGACTCCCAGTCCCATGAGCCTCAGCTCGACCCGCTCGCCCCGCCGTCTCGACTCGGTCGACTCGGTCTACCTCCATGTCTTCTCGCACTCGCCAGTGCCAAGTACTAGCCACCATAGGTAGTCCGTCGGCGCCCATGGTCCCTCAGTCCGAGCCCCGCTTCCGCCCTTCACCGCTCTCAGTCCATCGGCACGGCAAGCCTCTACTTGACCTTCTCCATGCCATTGACCATTGTCACTAGGCATAGCACCTGCACACCACAAGCCGATAGACAGGCACACATTTGCTTTCGCAAAGAGGTTAGGGTAAGCCACTCAAACTGAAACACTCACGTGTTGGTCAATCACTCATCATCAAAACTGAACATTCATGGGTACTTATCTACCATGTGTTCGCACTAACATTCGAGGGTTTTGGAGGAAGAATACTCGATTTTTTGCACTTGCCACCACCTACCGCCCTGCCGTCGCATTCTTCTTCCCTTTCCCCTCCTTCTATGACGATCTCCGGTCATAGGCGCCCCTGCCCCGGCTTGGTACAGTCGCCTCCACTGCCACCAAAGGCCCCACCACCTGGCCAGTCTACTTCCTATTAGCCCTCCTTCTAACATTCTAGACTTAAAGAATATATAAATAGTAGATGTCTTGGATCTGCATGCATTTGTGGTGGATATGACATCCAGGAAGGAATCGAGTGAGAGCAGCACGACAAGCACTCGAGTGCCATATAGGTTATGGTAATAATAACAAATTGAAATTTGACATCTATAATAATAACACATCCTTCCTCCCTCCGAAGTTATAAGATATTTTGGCTTTTTAAGATGTATTGTTTTCAAGAAAGATGTATAGATTTTTTCATCGTACACTTAAAGATAAACTATGTATAAATATATAGTAATATTATCATCACGCAGGAAATCATTCATCCTTTCAACCTCCATACGTGGAACAACCAGACCTTTCTTATTAAAATACACTTAGCCAAAGCTTTTGACAGGATCGAGTGGAGGTTCATCAAAAAGGGGCTCATGAGATTAGGCCTTCACGCTCACTTCATCAATCTTATCTATGCTTGCATCTTAACTCCTACTTTCTCTATTCTAGTTAATGGTAACCCAACGGACACCTTCAGTCCACAAAGAGGTATTAGGCAACGTTGTCCTCTCTCCCCTTATCTTTTCATTGTGGCTATTAATGAATTATCCATTGCACTTAAAAATGAATTGTAGAGATCAAACCTCCAAGGAGTTACACTTGGTCCAAGCTGCCCGCCTATTCACTCACTTATGTTGTAGATGACCTCATTTTGTGTGGACATGCAACAGAACATGAAGCAAGGACGATCCACACAGTTCTCCACAACTTTTGTAATGCATTAGGTCAGGTCCCCAACATACATAAATCTGCCATTTTGTTCAGCAAAAATGTTTCGACCCCCATAAAAATAACATTAAAATCATTTTCAATGTGCCCGATCTCCAGCCTAACACTAAGCACCTCGGTCACCCCATCATTTTCAACCATAATGACCACAATCGAGCCTACAACTTTATTTATGGTAAATTCAAATCCAAACTCACCACTCTTAGAGATAATAAACTCAATCATGCGGGAAGGCTAACCTACATTCAATTTGTGCTTTCCTCCCTCCCGGTCTACTATATGTCCACTATTCTTTTCTCAAAATATTTTATTCATAAAATTACCAGTGACAGGTGTGCAAGAAGACAACCCAACTTCTCCCATTGCTTACCGTTCCTGGGATGATATCTGCCAAAGTAAGGACAATGGCGGCCTGAGTATCAGGGACCTACTAACTATGAACAAAAGTCAGATTATTCACACTACTTATAGTGTAGCTACCAACAAAAACCCCATACTCACTTCTATTCTGAAAGCTAAATATTTTCCTAATGCCACTTTTTGGACTGCAACCACCCCTGGGCCAAAATCTATTTTCTGGTCATCAATCATGCAGGTAAAAAAGGAAATTCACAACAATATGGTCCTTCAGCTACATGCAAGTAACTCATCAATCTGGTCTACACCCTGGTGTCCTATTTGGGAAAATATACATGACCATTTAATTTTACCTGTTACTGTGTTGCCACTGCCCTCAACAGTAGCTGCCCTTTGGATTCAAAATACTCAAAATTGGAATATGGATTTACTCTCTAACATCTTTGATAATGAAGCGGTACATATTATTTCATCCATGTCCACAGTGCCGAGCAATGAACATGACATTCACAGGTGGAGAACATCTAGAAATGGAGGATGCACTACCAAAGACATCTACAGGCTACTCTCACAGGAGAATGAGATACAACTGCCGCAACAAGGTTCTCGAAGTATCACTCCACATGCCAAACAACTGCTCAAAAGAGTGTGGAAAAATAAAGAAATACCTCCTCTAATCAAAACCTTCACCTGGCGTCTGATCCGACATGCACTGGCAAGTGTTGCACGAGCGGCCAGGTACTCTAACAATATCAACAACCTCTGTGATGCATGTGGAAAGGTTGAGATAGATGCACACATCTTCTTCCACTGCGCTCTATCTCGAGAGGTATGGTCAACACTCTCCCCCGTAATAACATATAACAACCTTCCTCCTCAATCTGAAAGTATACACACATCTCTGCAAACGGTTATTTCCACTAGCATCACAGATTATGAGCTCAACCATATCTTATTTACCTTGTGGTATATTTGGAAAGGTAGGAATGATCTACGTTTCAACAGGAAGCAATGGACATCCACACAGGTCAAACATGCAGCACAGGCACACATAACCTCCTATAGCACGGTTATAACTTTGCAGGTTGACACAGACAATCAAACCATAGAGGGAACAACTACGACAGCTCATCAACCAACCAAGGTAACTATTGACGGCTCTTAACACCTAAATATAGTCATCAACTATTGCATGAAATGATAACAAATAAACTAAAAAGCATAGTTGTAGGGTTTGATTCTAACGAGTTCCACGAGTTTTGGTGTTCTCACTTATTTTCCAGGACATTCAACTTTTACTATAAAAGTGCCTCAAATAAGGAATTGGAGTACATCATTGCGAAGAGCTCATCAAGCCGATCAAAACGGACCTAGCACTTGCTATATTCAGAGCCACGATGAGAAAGATATCAACACCGCAATGAAATTTAACTTGGGAACAATCTAGAACATACCGGAACCATCACCCACTATATATTTGAGGGATTAAATTACTAGAATCCCATAGCTTTGGTAAATCTATATTTTCCAGGGACTATTCCAGAGAATCGTAGAAGATCTGCTTATCAGAATAATTATGGGAAGAATCTCGTGGGGAAAAAGTTTCCATCGTACGGGTCCAGAAGGCAACCGAAGGAAGCGGGGCCCGAAAGGCCGATGGGGGCCGGTCGACCCACCCCTAGGCCGCCTGGCCTGCTACAGGGCCCAATAAGGCCCATCTTCGTATGGCGGCGCCTAACCGACTTATGGAACCCATTTTGACCGGTGCTCAAGGACGGTTTGATCCGAGGGCTATCGTTGATCCCACCGAGCTATAAATAGAGGGGAAGACCCCCTCTCCAGGGCATCTCATCTCATTATTCTTCTCGAGAGAAAAAGCTAGGGTTTCAATCATAAGTAGAGAAGGAGAGAGGTCCCTCTAGTTGTCTAGATCTAGTTCTTCTAGTTCTAGCTCATCTAGTTGTAATTAGAGGTGAGAGAGAGAGATGGGAGGAGAGAGCTAGGAGGAGCCGGATCTGTCGGATCTTCCTCAACATTGTACCTTTGCAGCATCTGGTTTTGAGCAATCTCTAGGTTCTTCATTTATTATTTCTAAGTATCTTATTTTAGCTCTTAATTTATTTTATTTACGGGATCTCCGCTCGTATTGAGTGCTCTGGTTTATACGTAGAACTAGAGTAGTAAGCGATAGTGTAGATGTGGTATCTAGACTAGAGTTTACATGAGTTTGCGCCCAATCCCACGGATAGTTGTGGTAGCCCCAGAGGTGACAGCTCTGTAAGGCCTTTGTAGTCCACCACGTTCGGGTTGGTGTTTCGTAGAGCTTTAGGCAGCCTCCCCCCGACTACCGTTTTCCCAGTCTTTGTCAAGAGTCGGGAAGGTACTGTTGCTCCAAAGTAGGTAGAGTATCGTGGGCTTTTGATTAAATAGACCCCTTAGAGAACTCTAAAATCTCTCTTTACCTAGTTATCATTACTTATCTAGTTATCATTATTTACCTAGTTATTATTCTCTACCTATTTATCCTATTTACCATTAAAATAATATATCTCATCCAATAAAATATTATATCTTATTTATCTTTGGATGATCTCCTTTCGTTGCTGGCCACTTCGCGTTCCCCATGGAAAATCGATACCCTTGGAATACTCCCGGGTGAAAGCTACATCGGTATTCGTACGCTTACGAATTTATCTATGTGCGTTAAGAAATACCAACAATAACCCTACTCCCCAAACATTTGTTTGAATACCGAGTTACATTTCCGCCACGCAAAACTACACCAAAGATGTTACCTGCTATATAGATGCGTCCCTGGATCCTGATCAGCCAAATTCAACCATGAGGAAGGCAAGTATCATAATTCTTTTTATCAATTCACAGGTACAACCCACACAATCAATCCATCTACATGCATAGGTATCTGGAGTCCACTCCGTACTCATGGCGGAAGCTGCGGCGGCGGCTCTAGCAACATCCTGCTGCCAAAAGATGGGCTTCAACAACATCTGTCTTCTCTCTAATTGTCAACAGCTAGTCCAAATCCTCCAACATCACAACAACTTCAACGCAACAGATTGGAGAATTAAGCCTTACACACATATCTTTAGGAATTTTGCTGCTTCCAACCAGGTCAATATTCACAAGATCAGCAGGACTCTAAATGTCACAACAGATGCTCTAGCTAGACAGGCTTTCCAAGCAATCACCTCTGAGCAATTGTCTGTTCACTTCTCCTGCTCCTCTTGTAACCACCTCTCGCAGTGTTCTATTTTAGAACCACTGTCTCTTGTACATCTTCAGTCCATCAGACTGATTCCAGCTGCTTGCTGCTGAAATAAAGTGCTTTCCATAAAAAAAATGTATCAAGTCAAAACCTCTGAACCTGACACCAAAGCTTATCTATACCTATTTTCTAATAATAAAGAGGCAAAATTTCTCTCTATTTTTTCATGACCTTCTCTAACTAACTCCATGAATGCAGATATCGTTTATCTACTACAACCCTCCTATTTTTATAAGGGATTGGACACAAGTATAATTAAGAATCATATTCTAATCCAAACGTAATACCTCCGAGTAAGATGAATAGAGATTTTAATCCTAATCCTAATCCAAATAGTAAAAGGCTAGAGCATAGATGTATTTCCAATTCTATATATATAATTCGTGGTTATACAAGTTTGAATAGCTCTTGTCTAGCGTGACGTGGAGTTTGATTTCAAAACCTATTGTGTCACATCGGATCTGTACTTGGAAACAACCAGCTTTGCATATGATTCCTATTCTGACATGACAAAATTTGAAATAGTCCATTAGGTAGGTCCGTTGTTAGCTATAAGATCACCTAGCACGCTCATCATAAGCGTGTCGTTTGTACGGTTAAACTCTTCTTCTTAATTAAAAATGATACACAAATCTTTTGCGTATTTGAGAAAACAAATAAAGATCTATTTCTATTTCTATATAGTGCTTATATAAGTTCAAATATCTCTTATGTAGCATGATACGAAGTTCGATTTCAAAACCTATTGAGTCGTATATGTGATCTGGTCTCAAAAACATCTAGCTTTTCATATGAATTTTATTCCGACATGACTCATAACTGAAGATTATATTATATGTTTCTAGGCAACTCTTAAAATAATAGTTTCTAATATAAATCAATGACACGTAAAAGGCAAAAGAATATTATTAAAAAATAATAGCATTAGACTCCGTCACAGACTTCTTTAGTTTGTAGAATAAAAAACAATGATACATATTAAATAGAAAAAATAGAAATAAAAAATAAATAGCAATGAGCTTCATCACATATTCCTTAGCTTGAAAAATAACAATACAGTTGATGATAAAAAAATAGATTAAAAAACATAAAAATATGAATAAATATGCAATACTTCTACATAATTTTAGTTAACCTTTGATTTTTTTTCGTTAACGCACCGAACATTTTCATACCATTAATAAAAAATAACAATAGAATCCTCCTGTGCCGATTTCATCTTATCTCCTAAACCAAAGAAAGCCTCAATTTCAATCTAGCCTCCTCCAACGGCCCACGCCCCAAACCTCCCACCCCGTCCAACACCCCCCCCCCCCCCCCCACACACACACACACACACACACACACACCCACCTCCGTAGCCATGCTTCGCCGCCTCTTCCTCCACCAAGGCCGACGGCGCCTCCACTCTTCTGGCACCGCATCCTCCGTTCCCCTCTCCACCCCAACCTTCGCCATTTTTGGCGCCAACACCGGCGTCGGCAAGACCCTCGTCTCCGCGGGCCTCGCCGCTGCGCTCCTCTCCTCCCCCTCCCCTTCCGTCTCGTCCGTCGCCTACCTCAAGCCGCTTCAGACTGGCTACCCCGTTGACTCCGACGCGCGCTTCGTCTTCAGCAGGGCCCCCGCGCTGCTCCGCGCCTCCCCTGCTCCCCGAGCCACCCGCCTCGTCGCCTCATGCCGCACCCTCTTCCCGTCACCCGCCGTGGAGGCCAAGGCGGAACCCCTCCACGAGAGCCAGGAGAAGGTGGTGACCTACGGAGCGGGTGCTGCGGTGCAGACGAAGGTGCTCGCGTGCTGCACGGCGTACGCGTGGCGGGAGCCGGTGTCGCCTCACCTGGCAGCAGAGAGGGAAGGAATGGCGGCGGGGGATGATGAGGTCAAGGGGTGCGTCGCACAGTGGCTGCTGGAGGAAGGCATGGGGGAGGGTGGAGAGGTGTGGAAGGTGCTAGAAACTGCTGGTGGCGTTGCCAGCCCCGGTGCCTCCGGTACTCTGCAGTGTGACCTCTACCGGTGCGTGCCTTTCGCTCCTTGCAGCTTGGCTATTGATTTCATACACATGCCTTATTCCTTTGCTTGATTTTATTGAATGTGGATATGATGTTTCTAGGACAGAATGGACAAAATGACATTTGGGTTTTGTTTGTTGCCTGTGTTGGTAGTGCTTGTGCATTGCAATTCAGCATCGTGATAATTTATCTGATTTTCATGCATGTTGCATTGCATATACCCTCTTTCCTTTCTTTTACTGTTTAAGTTTTGCATGTAAAATAATTGCTAGGTCAAGCAATGGATTAAAATTCAAAATGCCTTAACCTCTTAAATCACTTTCTGATGTTAACTGTTAGCTTAGAGCCTTGAACATTTTAAATGTCTCTTTGTTGAGTTGATCTTTTATCTGGCTATTATTGATTTGTTGCAACTCTTGACAGGCCTTTTAGGTTACCTGCTATTCTTGTTGGAGATGGCCGTCTTGGTGGTATTTCATCGACTTTGTCTGCATATGAAACTTTGTTGCTAAGAGGGTATGATGTGAGCGCAGTTATTTTGGAGGATCGTGAGTTATCAAATGACAAATTCTTGCTTTCGTACTTGAGAAACAGGTTTCTATTCATGACCATCCATTTATTTTTTTTGTATTTTATCTCTGCTTTTGTTTATGATAGCTTTAAACTCTATTGATTTTGTTGTTTAGGGTACATGTGCTTACCTTGCCACAAATTCCTGAAGATCCTTCAGATGACCTGACTGATTGGTTTTCTGAGTCATCCTCAGCTTTTAATTTTCTTAAAGATGGCCTGCAATCATTTCATTCCAGAAGAATAGAGAGGTTAAACAGCATGCAAAGAAAATCGAAGGATTTATTGTGGTGGCCTTTTACTCAGCACAATCTTGTTCCTCAAGATTCTGTTACAGTAATTGATTCACGTTGTGGTGAGAATTTTTCTGTGTACAAGGTTTGTCCACTTTCTAGTTCTACTCTTCTCTCTTCATTATTTCTTCGAAAGAAATTTGTAATGATGTTCTGGTTGTGCAACAAGGTTGGCTCATCAAGTGATCATTATATCAATTCTCTAAATCTTTGATGTAGATTAAAGAAAAAATGCTTGTACCTCAATTTGATGCATGCGCAAGTTGGTGGACTCAAGGGCCTGATTCTAAATTGCAGGTTTTGTCCTCATATCTCCGGCTTATGTGATTTATTTTGCTACAAGAACTCCCTTCTATACTTTTTATTGGTAAAGTTGTGTATTTTAACTTTTGGCAAGAAATTTTTGTTGCCTAAACTTGTATACTGGAACTTTTGACAGGCAATTTTTGTACCCTAAAGCCTTAAACTTCTCTTTACTCATTAGATTGAACTTGCAAGAGATATGGGTTATGCTGCTGCAAGATATGGTCATGTGATGTTTCCAGAGAATGTTCATGAGCCTGCTCTTCGCTCTGCAGAAGTTTTACTTGGAGGAGTTGGTAAAGGTTTGTCAATTTAGCTTTTCTTCCACTGACTGTAGCATTGGCTCAATTCAATCTCTTGGGTGCTCTATAATGAATTTGATGTCCTATGAATATGAAAATTCACTCGGAGATTGAAATAGGTTCCACCTTCGAAATTCTTTTCCTTTTCTTGGATATATCTAGAGCTTATGTGCATGATGATTTGTTATGTTTACCTCAAGAAATGAGGCGATTATAAGGATGTGTATGTGAAATGAGACATGCTTTTATGGTTCATATCAATAATTTAATCTTGTACAATATGATTAGTTCTTCGTTTATTTCAATATTTCTGTTATGGTTTTGTTTTCTTATTTATTTCTTGCAACTCTATCCACGTGGGTGATAGCATTTGTTCTTTTCGTGTGCCTGTCATATTTGTGTTGGCTTATTTGTGTCACAACTTCTCCTTTTCTCTTAGGTTGGGCTTCTCGAGTCTATTATTCAGACAATGGATCCACTGCGATTGAAATTGCTCTGAAGATGGCATTTCGTAAATTTTGTCTTGATCATGGAATTATGTCTGGCAGTGAAAAGTTTACAAGAAATGAAAAAAGCTTTCAGTTGAAGGTATGTGATGGCCATACTAACCATCCTTGCCTTCCTTAATTATTGACTAAACTACTAAACAGTTCACAGTCAGAGAATGATGTTTTTCGTTTATTCTTCACGACCATCAACCTCAGTTGATCACCATAACCCTGTGTTTATTTCAATAATTATATTTCATATATGTTTTAGTATTTACAGGGCACAAATTATTAATATAAATGTTGTATAATTAACTGTAAATGCGAATTTTGTGCATCCTAATATATTCTTAACAACTGATTCCTCTCTAGGTACTTGCTCTAAATGGTTCCTATCATGGTGATACTCTGGGTGCTATGGAAGCTCAAGCTCCATCAGCTTATACATCTTTTCTTCAGCAACCATGGTAATGAATTTGAGCCCTGTAATTACTATACTGAATGTTTAGACTTCTCTACTCTTCTTCAGTTCTCTTTCGGAACTGTGCCCTTTTCTGTCACTTCACTATACTGATTGCCTTGGTGTTTATACTCTTCAGTGGTTCTCTGTGCCAACTATGGTCTTTTTTGTACCAGCCTTCTCTTGATAGTCTAATAGGATTTTCTTTTCTATTTTTTACTTGAGAATTTAGTAAGACTCAGCCACACTCCTTTTAATAACAACCTCTTACCTTGCTTTTGGTTATAATATCAGTAAGTAAAGCTGAGATCAATTACGTGATGTTTCTTTTGTAGGTATTCAGGTCGGGGACTTTTTCTAGATCCTCCAACTGTGTATATTAAAAGTGAGGTCTACAATATTTCTTTTCCCCAATCAATGCAGCATGATCCTCAGACATATGGTGATACATGTCAGTTTCTTGTGTTTGACACATCAGATCTAATTCTTTATGGGTGTTTATTTAATTTTTTCTTCGATTCAAAATGCAGGTTTTTCTTCACAAGCTGAAGTCTTTTGCAAAACCAGGGACAAAACATTTGTTGCCGATTTGTATTCATCCTATATAAAGCAGAAACTATCAGAATTTTCTCTATCAAGTAGTTCTCAACATCTTGCAGCACTAATTATAGAACCAGGTAATAAAGTTTCACTCTTTGAGCTTCTTGGGGATATTTTCAAATTTTTTTTCTCTTTAGCCTTTATTATGTCTACTATCATTTCATACTAACAGCTGACAAAATCTGAGTACTTTTCCATGCCATTTACTGCTTCAATCTCATTAACCCGTATTTGTGTAGTAATACAAGGTGCAGGTGGAATGCTCATGATAGATCCTCTTTTCCAGCGAGTACTTGTTAGTGAGTGTAGAAGTCTAAAAATACCTGTTATATTTGATGAGGTATTTACAGGATTCTGGCGTCTTGGTGTGGAGGTAATATTTGACAATAGCTTTTCATCAGAGAATAAATAGGTATTTTCTTTGTATTTTGTAACCTTGGTAACTTCTCTTTCAGTCTGCTACAGAGTTACTTGGTTGTTTACCTGATATCGCCTGCTTTGCGAAATTGATGACTGGGGGAATTGTACCATTAGCTGCAGCCTTAGCAACGGAGGAAGTTTTTGAATCCTTCAAAAGTGACTCTAAGGTACTCATCTTGAATGTGTTCGCATAATTGGCCTCCACCATCTTGAAGAATGAATGCATGATCTTTGATGTTATGTCAGAACTCAGAAGTATCACAATGAATCTGTCATTACAGTTTAGCATTGATTCTATTTTTTATCTGGTCCAGCTTACAGCGCTCTTACATGGCCATTCCTACACTGCTCATGCTATGGGCTGTACTGCAGCTCTAAAAGCTATGCAGTGGTACCGGGACCCATCCACCAATTCGAACCTTGATACTGACCACATGAAACTCAAGGAGGTAATGAAATATGCTGTTTGAGTAGGTAGAACTGGTTATTTAAAATAACTCCCATGAATTTTAGAATAACTAAAATTAGGGTAGACTAAAACTATGGTTTGTGATACTCTCTAGTGTCCTGACCTCTTTGATATATGATGTACTGCTGTTACATAAGTACACATATTTCTTTCTTCTTTTTCTTTTTTTTTTGAAGCCATGGCGTTCATAAAGAACACTTGTATCTGGATCGTATTTATTATACAAGTATAATATGATTTGAAGGAGAATTTGAGCATGTCTTTTCTCTTGACATTATATCTTGCCAATTCATGCATGTAATTATGCACTTCAAAAGATAACTGATAAGGTTTACTCTCGATTTGCAGCTGTGGGATGGCACACTTGTTAAGCAGTTATCGTCACTACCGAATGTGAAAAGAGTAGTTTCATTAGGAACTCTGTGTGCAATTGAGCTCAAGGCCGAGGGATCTGATGCTGGGTATGTCACTTATGAATGAGTAATTATATTTTTTTAAGCTTCACTGACAAATTTTAGTATTTTTCTTGGCATAAAAAAACACTTTTAAAAGAGGATCCAATGAGGGCTAGATTGGTATCTTTTGCTGCACAGAGTTTTGTTATGGTCCTATGGAGTTTTTTTTCCTCGAACACGCAGGAGAGCTCCGTATCATTGTATTAGTAGAAGAAAAAGGAGCCTCCACACACACACACCCTCCGCACCTTCATGTTTTCTAAGGCTTAAGCATCTGTTTATGAGTGTACAGCGACCGAGCGGCTAAAGAACTAGAAGCCCCTAGTAGTGAGCTAAAGGATAGACTCTTTGCTCCTGCCATCCACCACCAATGGGCTTCAATCCTAGCTAGACTCAGGGCCGTGTCAATGCTTGGTACAGCCCCATTGAAGACAGTCATTCCGGTGTTTGAAGATGCTCCAGGCACCAAGGATAATGATAAGTTTAGGCCTTTTCTTACATCCCCAGCGATAGTTGCTTCCGCCTTTTCCCACCAATTGTCCCAACCTGAATGAGTGGGCTGAGGCATGAGTGAAGAAAGCCCAACGCGCTGCGAGAGAAACCCAAAACTGCCTAGCAAAAACGCACCTAATCAGGAGGTGCTGAATGCTTTCCTGTTCCTGGTCACAAAGCAGACATTTGGCCGGGTGGTGAAGTCCTTGCCGAGCAAGCCTGTCATCTGTCCAGCACCGGTTATGAGCAACCAGACACATGAAAAAACGGCATTTGGGTGGGGCCCATGACTTCCATATTCTCTCATATGGTCTGAAATAAATGGGGCCCTGAAAGAACACTTCATATGCAGACTTTGGCGTGTATTCTCCTGAAGCCGAAAGTCTCCAAATGTGCTTGTCCTTTATCCCTCCATGTAGTCTCCAAATGTCTTATGGAGTTTAGTTTGCTTGAGAATGATTTCTTGTTATAAAGAATGTGATTATATGAAACTGTTTTTGAATCCCTAGTATCAAACGGTTGTGTGAGGTGTGGTGGGGCCGTGGCGCTCCTAAAGTGTGTCCATGCCAAGCCGCCAAAGTTATCTCCAACAGTGGATAGCTCCCTTCTCCTGTTTAGGATACAAACTGATGAGACCAGATGTCTAAGTCGTTGCAAGGCGATGAGATTATTCACTTGACACAAGAGATGTTGCATACCAGAAGACTTGTTGCGCACCTCCCATGTGTGCCGGAGAGTTAGTAGGATTGAGTGAACAGGTCAGGTGGAGATGCAGTTGTCCAGAGCGTCTTCAGTGCCCATTTGAATGTAGTTCTGTACTCCTATCGCACACCATAATGTTGTGGTCCTTATATGAAAAGTATAGCTGATTGGCTGAACCTATAGTAATATGAAATTGCTTCTATTTTTTCCTTGAATACGCAGGAGAGCTGCGTATCATTTCATTATAATATTGATTGACCTGGATTATATGACAGCTATCATATATAGCCAGCTGTCTGCGTAATGGTCCATCTCATATTCGAAACAAGACAAGTAGCGAAGCCTCAGACCATAACTAACTGAACATAACAGACAAGGAAGTCAAATCTGATCTTCTGTATACGCCGACCCTACTGGTTTCTGATCTGTAGCCTCCACCTTAGCAGCTCGATTCTTCCTAATTTGGTACTCAATGCCACGTATAACAGATTCATATACAAAATTGTGCTAGAGCCACTGCAAGCAAAGATGGATCTGGTCATTCCTTTGGTTGTGTAGTAACACAAACCTCAGTATTTTCTGCTGTACCCATGACTTCATTTGACTCTTGCTTGTTTTCCTCATGGTGCATTGTGGCTTAATTGGTGAATAGTTCTTACACTTCCAGTTTGGGCACTTTTGTGCTTAATTGTGATAATTCATTTAATTCATGGTGGAAGTGGAATGTTATCGACCACTATGCTATGAGTTTCATGCTGTTCCCTCTACAGGTACGCTTCACTCTACGCAAGTTCCTTGGTGCAACAGCTCCGCAAAGAGGATGATATTTACATTAGGCCCCTGGGCAACGTGATATACCTCATGTGTGGTCCATGCACACCCCAAGATAGCTGCACTCGACAACTCCTCAAAGTACACCGCAGGCTTTCTGAGCTCAGTTGAGCCGGCTGGGATTATAATTGGGAGCAGG
Organism: Microstegium vimineum; assembly: GCA_022036555.1. NCBI lineage: Eukaryota > Viridiplantae > Streptophyta > Magnoliopsida > Poales > Poaceae > Microstegium > Microstegium vimineum. The sequence goes on along the minus strand of CM039135.1, from coordinate 16,719,421 downwards.
CTTTCGGAGTCGAACAGCCTTGTTTCAACTTAAGTTTCAGGCTATCAGTTAACCTTCAGATGCTATACAATGTTCAGTATCATTGAATCTGAAACGTCAGACTTGTTGTAATGCAGAGGGTGCCGTTCTTAAGCTCGATGGTAGAATGATGGATTAGTTTTAGGCATCTTCACTGATGATAGACTAATTACTGAATGCTTTGCTGTGTTTCCAATCGATCCGACCAGTGAATTAATATATGGCTTGGACCCGCTACAATGTTGGTACTCAGTTTTGGCTCCGTATGTAATAATTTCATACAGGTGTGTATATTGCCAAAGGTTTTTGCGACGTTCTGTACAACAAAAGGTTAGAGTTGATGTGCGTTTTGAAAACGGAAAATAAAATAAATAATATTTTGTGAAAAAATATATTCACGCCCAGTGGGACTCGAACCCACAATCGCCTGATTAGAAGTCAGACGCCTTATCCATTAGGCCATGGGCGCCTATTGAACTTCTAAACATTTGTCCCTTATTTAACACAAACATTAGTAGACGCAAGCTTTTCTATGAATAACACTATTAAGGTAATCTTTGGTTTGACGTTTTGTAATTATAGAGGGTAAGAGATCTGGTGACACCCGTTTGGTTCGGTGCTATAATGATTGACCCCACTTTTAATTACAGTGTAACCTGATTTAATTAGTTACCATTTGCATTACCGCTGGTTGAAGCAAACACTACGTAAATCATAGAATAAATCTTTAAAAAAACACCTACGCTAAAGTCAAGTAAAGGATTTGAGCATGGGTGAATAAATTTCACCACAAGAAATCTAAACAGCTAAACTACACTCAATTCGCCACTATATACTATTGACAATAATAGAGTGAAAAATATAACAAAATGTACTCGATTTTAATCTTCAATGATGAAAATTACGTCTGAGAGGAAAATGAACATTATGATGCTCAGAAACACCACAGCACCATCACCACCACCAACGACTAGACCAGAAACACTAAACACGTCAGCTCAATATGATGTAACTTCGCAAATCCAATATCCATATACATTCCATCAAGCCTCCCTGCCTCACCATATTTAGCTAGATTTTACATTACACATCAAGAGATAAAACTCTCTCTGCCTCCGACGAAACTCTTGTCGACATCCGAACAAATCATAAAGGTAGAACGATGCACAGGCTGTAGTTTTTTTCTTTTTAATCACACCACTTGTTGCTGCTGTTGCTGAAGCTGCTTCCTTAGCTCCTTGCGCAATATCTTGCCCGATGGGGCCTTGGGGATCTTGTCCACGAAGATCACTTCGCGGACCTTCTTGTAGTAGATCACCTGGGAGCAGCAGGTCCCTCAGTCAAAAGGTGTGAAAAAAGAGAGGACAAACGCATGCTATTTGTTTCTTGAGAGTTATATTGTTATTCCACTGCTAATGTTCAGATTCAGCACAAGAACGTGAACTCAAAAGGAAGCATATATGCAAACACTTTTTCCAGCTCAAGAAAATGATAGTACCTCCTTGGCCACAAATTGTTTGACGTCATCCTCGTTGAGCTCGCTCCCTTTGGCCTTGGCCACAAAGGCGACTGGGATTTCCCCGATTTCTGGCTCGACTTGTTTCCTGCAACAATGATCGTAGACACCAAGCATCTCAACGACTGAATTGAATGATAGGTATAGTAGGTACCAAGTGTCCATTGTTGTGCAATGCAAACCACCAAGCTAGCTAGTAGCTGGGGTTGAGACTTGAGAGGAGATGATGATGATGAGGTCAATGAAGTGATTAATACCCGACGACAGCGGCATCGGCGATGCTTGGGTGGGTGATGAGCAGGGCTTCTATCTCCGCGGGGGCCACCTGGAGGCCCTTGTACTTGATGATCTCCTTAAGCCTGTCGACGATGAAGATCTCGTCGTCGTCGTCCACAAAGCCGACGTCGCCGGTGTGCAGCCACCCGTCGGCGTCGATGCTATTCTTCGTGGCCTCCGGGTTGTTCAGGTAACCTGACGACAAAAATTAAAGCACATGGGATGGGCCCATGAACTCTTCTACTCCGTAATAACTTCTAACTTCTAATAAAAATCAAAGTTATTCATAAAATACTGCAGTTTATTGAAGAGCAGAGAGTCGTAACTTAGCCAAAATACAAAAAGGATAGACTACAATAATACTGGATGGCAACCAAACTAAAACCTTGACTACTTAGCTCACAGTATACATCACTTCGTTAGGTGCATGATGACAGCATCCAGTGTATGTGGGAACTCCGGCCAACTAGCAAATATCATAAAAAAAATATAATGCAAAATACTAGATCATATATAGATGTGACTACATTTCTTTTCCTTCGAGTAACTATATATTCCATTTCATCTGATGACAGTAGATGCACCTCCGTCCTAAAATAAATAACTCTTGTTGTCGCCTTTCAAAAAATAACTTTATTAATTTTACACAAAAATATTAATATTCATGATACATAATTAATAACATTAGATAGGTTATTTAATTTATTTTTATAAAAAATATTTAGAGATATAAATATTACATATATTTTATATTAGTATAGTCAAACTTACGGTAGAAAACTAAAAACGAGGATTATTTTAGGTTCGAGGAGTATACATAAGACTTCACAACACGTGCTCGTCGCCAATAGCTGTACATGACAATTTACAGTGGCCTAACTGAAATCGACAGCTGCTGTCGCCATGGCCCATTGACGTGCAAGCAGCTAAACCATTGCTGCAGGCCCCAGTTCCTTCTCGGTGGGGATCGGATTCACAAATATATTTTTTTTCTTGAATACACACAAGATTTGTGCATCATTGTACTAAGGTAGGAGAAAGTTTTTTACAATGCGCTTTTGACGGGAGGGGGGTTACAAATATCCACGCTCACCCACACCCTCCTCTTTCACTCTTAAGCGACTACTCACGTAACAGACTACTTAACTTGTAGGCCCCGGTCTCGATCCAAAGATCGGTGGTGTGCCTAGCGGTGCTCATGCACGCCCTCGGCGGCGCCTACCCGCCGTCTTCGGGTTGGCCTCGTGGTGGAAGAGCCTCCGCATTGCCTCCGCGTGCGAAGCTCCGTGCGCTCCCTTATACATCTCGTCGTACTCCCGCTTTTCCTCCTCTGTAGGCTGTGTGTCGATGAGGCCGAGCTTCCGCATGATTAAGAACTCCCCCCGCTTCGCCACGGGATCTTGGCGAGGGGCTGTGCAGCGATCCTCCGGCTTCTCTGCGGTAACTTGACAGGAGGCGAGTAAAAAACCGGAGTCGGCAAGATTGGGGTGGCCGCCTTCTTGAGGATGCGCCGCGTGAACACCTTGAGTCGGTCGCTGAAGGAGCCAGAGCCGTTCTTAGATTGGGGCGTAGGGTCGGCCCGCTGGTTCACCGGTGTCAGAAAGCCTGGGGGAGGAGTGCAGCAGCATGCGTCCCCAGCGTGCTCAACGTCAACCGAGGTTGCGGAGCACACTTTGGTCGAGTCTACGTCCCGTGGGGGGTCCGCACGTTGGGGGACGTCGTCGCCGGCGGGAGAGGCTTGCTGGGGCTGGTTCTCAAGTGTCGTCGGCGTCAGCATGGCCGTCGGGACCTCAACCACGTCCGGTGGAAGGTCCGCTCCGTGTGTTGCTTTGTTTCGGCGGGCGTAGATAAGCAGCGGCTTAGCCCGCTCAGACCCCCTCGGCACGCCGTCCTGTCTGCGTGCCCCCACAGCGAGCGCGCTAGGCCGATCGAACGCAGAAGGGGCTCCTCCATGGCTGGGTCCTCTCCGGCAGGTGGCAACGCTGGCGGGGCGGCCACCGGCTCCGAGGTCGGCCCTCCGGACGGCTCCGGGGTCAGCCCACCGGACGTGTCGGTCGCGTGCTGTCGATCAGCGGCAGCGGACCTTCAAGAATTGTGGCCCAGGCAACATCCATCCAGGTGGCCACCGGAACAGGAGAGGGAGACCCGTGGCCCGGGCCCTCGATTGGAGGCTCGGTCAGTTGCTTGGTGGTGCCCGCCTCCTGCCTCTTCTTCCGCCTGCGGCGTCGGCGCCGACACGAGCGGTGACCACGACCATATTGAGAGTGGCCGGTGTCAGCCGAGCCACCAGCCCCAGTGGAAGCGTGCCCGCCACTCACGGTGCTTGGCCGAGTGGTGCGCTTGGCGGTGTTGTCGCGCCATGACCTCTTGTAATCCCGCGCAAAGTGGCCAAGGCCGTAGCAACGGAGGCACCGCCATGGGAGGTTGCAGGTGGCGACGCGGTGCCCCCCCCCCCCGCGCTAGGCACTTGAAGCAACGGCCGTCAGTGTAAGCCGGGAACTGCCGTGGGCCGGTGTGTCCCCCAACGTTCGCCGCATGGCGCTGCCGCGGATGCGGCCGCGGCGCCTGCGATGGCGGGGCAGGGCGCTGTTGCCTCCGTTGGGGAGTGATTGAACTGCCATCCATCAGCATCCGGGGCGGTTGCCCGGCGCGCCGACCCCAGTTGCTGGTGGACGGGGCGTCGTTCACGCAAAAATAAATCACACAGCAGTCCATTATTCATGATGATTTATTTATTTCAGCTGTCACACCAAGGGAAGGGAGGGAGACACATCGATAGCCAGAACTGAAGCTGTCAGGTCTCAGCAAAGACCATTTAATTTAACGTTAATTTATTAATTTCTGTTGCCAATCTGGACAGAAAGTTACACATGATCATGACATGGCAATGGGACGGTTCATCTAACTCGGCTTTGCTTTGACGATTAGGATAGGATAGGATCACTAGCAAGGTGGGTGGACAACGTCGCGCACCGATGGCAATGTCGTCTGTCTGAACCATTTGTGCATGCAGAGGAGTGCCACAGCTCACGTCTTTGTTGACCAAGCGAGGTCTAGGTAGCTACTGTAGATTATAATTTCCTTCACATTGTTATCATGTTGTGATATACTATATACTTTATTCATGAATCAAAGTTGGGGAGTGATTGATTAAGGATATGTGAAGCACTACCAGCATGATGTGCAGTCGGTGAACAACTTGTGCATATTTATATCTATCTATATAATATTGTTCTAATTAATAACTTGCAAGTGAGATTAGATCTAGGGATCGATGTGTGGGCCAGGCATGCAGCAGCCAGAAGTCCATCCATTCTCTAAGCAAGCAAGCATGCATGCAGCTGCGTCTGCGTAAAGTCAACATTTGGAGGTTGGAACGAACCAAGGAATGAAGGCGACGTGCAATGCAAGAGAGAAGAGAGACGACTGATGAGTAGGACGGAGTACCTTTCATGATCTGCTGGCCCCTGATGCAGATCTCTCCGGGGAGGTTCCGGGCGAGGGACTTGCCGGTGTCGGGGTCGACGATCTTGAGCTCGGCGTTGCGCACCACCGTGCCGCACGCGCCGGACTTCACTTTGAAGGGCTCCTTGGCGAACGCCAGGCACATGGACAGCACCGGCCCGGCCTCCGTCATGCCGTACCCCTGTGTTGAGTACACAGAGGATAGAATCGAATTTTAATTTTCAGAAGAGCATAAAGTTTGGTTTGGGACAGAATAAAATTCAGAAAGGCGTTAGGAAAGATTAGTTGTCCAATAGACTGACTGGCTTTTGTGCTGGTCGTCGAATAGAATAACAGAACACCAACTTGCTTCTACTCTACTGGGGACACAGTGAACCGTCATGTCCGATTTTTGGCACTTTTCGAAAAAAAAAATCTGGTTGAACAATAGTCTAACTATTAGAAAACTTTTGAACTATTTAATTTATTTGTAAAATCCTTCAACATCATCAGCACCCAACCATGGAACTACCGTGTACCAAGTCACGAGTCCGCAGCACTCAAAAAGTCAGAAGTCAGAACTACACAGTTCAAAAAACAAAAGCAGAACTACCGTGTACCGTGTACTGTGAGGGAGCAGCACTCAGAGGTCAAACTTCTCAACAACTTCCGCAGCAAGAATTATCTTAGTACTAGGACAAATTAGATAGATTATTGCTTCTTTGTTATGTATGGATAATACAAAAAGGAATATGGAAAATATTGCTTACTTGTTTCCAAAGTACAAAACAATATTAAAGACAAGGCCGGGATCTTCTAAATGGATGTTTTGGCAAAATATTGTCAAAATTGGATACAAAACATTCTAAAATCTCATTGCTAAAGCTCATAGGTAAATACTTCCTTTTCAGATCCATGGTTTGGAATGTTTGCATCCAAATAGGTATTCTCCCCGTTCCAAATTATAAGACATTATTGTTTTTTTAGATACGTTACTTTTGCTATACACTTAGATTTACACTATATATATCTAGATACACAGTGAAATAAATGTATCTAGAAAAAACAAAACGTCTTATAATTTAAGATGAAGGGAGTAATTAATTAGCCCTAGCTAATAGCCCAACCAGTAATAAACTACCTAACTAATAAAAATGCTATTAACTGGGCTATCCTAATTGAGTCCATAATGATTTAGGCCCCGTTTAGATTCCACCCAAAAATCAAAAATTTTCAAGATTCCCCGTCACATCGAATCTTGCGGCACATGTATGGAGTACTAAACGTAAACGAAAAAAAAAACTAATTACACAGTTGATCGAGAAATTGCGAGACGAAACTTTCGAACCTAATTAGTCCATAATTGGACAATTTTTACCAAATAACAACGAAAGTGCTACAGTAACCAAAAGCCAAAAAATTTTGGAACTAAACGCGCCCTTATTTTGAACATAAAGTACAAAATGAAATGCTGCCAACCATTAGCTAAAACATCCAAAAGAGGCCAGTACGTTAACAGCCTAAGTTAATAAAAAAAACTACTGCATTAGCTAGTAGTAATAAAAATCTATTAGTTGGCACCATCATTAAGTGTACATGCCCGAATTAATCAATTGAGTTGTCAAGGTATCCTATGCTTGTGAAGCAATTTCTCCATGGGTTGACCCACGCGAATATCATGAAGGCAATCTATGCCACTCGACGAACATCCAACGGCCATCCATCCAATGCCGTCATCGTTTACCGTCAGATTCCCAACGCCAACGTACCACGTTCACATATAGTAACATAATAAGGAGAAATGGACACTCAGAATTCAGAAATAGAAAAGGTACTCTAAAATATTCAAGAACCTGGACATAAAACACGACGAAAACTCCAAAAAGGAAGAAAAAACAACAGCAACAACCCAAATGAGACAAGCAAGCTATGAAAACGGAGAAAAAACGGCCGGTGGAGCGCGTGGTCTGTCTGGGCTGGGCTGGCACGTAACGTACCTGTCCGAGCACGGCACCGGGGAGCTTGGCCATGAAGGCGTCCTCGATGTCTTTCCCCATGGGCGCGGCGCCGGAGAGCACCATCCTGACGGACGACAGGTCGTGTGACGCGGCCTGGCCGCTCTTGGCGACGGCGACGACGATCGGCGGCACGAGCGGGGCGATGGTGATGCGGTGGCGCTCCACGAGGTCCATCATCCTGGCGAGGTCGAAGCGGCGCATGACGACGATGGCGGCGCCGACGCGCAGGGCGCACATCATGATGGTGTTGAGCGAGTAGATGTGGAACATAGGCAGCGAGCACAGGATCACGTCGTCGGCGGTGAAGCCGATGTTTGGGTTGTCGCCGTCCACCTGCTGCGCCACGCTGGTGCTCAGGCTCCGGTGCGTCAGCATCACGCCCTTGGGGAGCCCCGTCGTGCCGGACGAGTAGGGAAGCGCCACCACGGCGTCGGGGTCGAACCCCGCCGCCGCCGCTTCTTCTTCTTGTTCTTGGTCCTCGTCGTCGTTGGGGACGCTGGCCATGACGTCGTCCCAGAAGTGGAGGCACCCGTCGCGGTGCGCGTCGACGAGGACTACCGTGAGGCGGCCGTCATCCTGGACGGGGAGCTTGTCTACGGCCATGGACTCCGTGAACACGACGGTGGCGTCGGAGGCAGCGATCTGGTTGGCGATCTCGTGCGGCGTGGACATCGGGTTGGCGGTGGTGACCGCGGCGCCCACGCGGGACGCGGCGAAGAAGGAGAGCACGAACTCGGCCGAGTTGAGCATCAGGTTCATGACCACGGCGCCGCGCCCGAGCCCCAGCGGCGCGCGACGGAGCGCCGTGGCGAGGCGCCGGGTCAGGCGGTCCACCTCGGCGTAGGTGAGCACGGCGCCCGTCGCGCCGTCGATGAGGCAGGGACGGTCGGCCACCTCCGGGAGGCGCTCGAAGCAGTAGCGGTGCAGAGGGAGGGTGTTGGTGATGGCGATGTCCGGGAGCTTGGACCGGAAGATGATCTCCGGCGACGCCTCCTCCACGGCTCCGGCCGGCTGCTGCTGCTCCTCGGTGGACCCCATCGACGAGATCAGTGTCACACCTGCAGGGACTGGGAGGGCTTGCTTGGCCGAGGTTTGCGTGTCCAACATTTGCAGTTTCCTGTCCGGCACTTTCTACTTATCGTCGTCTTTGCAATTGCAACAAAGGGTGATGATGCGGCATTTGGTGGGAAATCGAAAATTATAATTAATAATTTGCTAAATAAAAGTGCCAAATGGGACGAAGGAGCAAAGGACTGGACAATTCGAGGAGTGGTTTGTAAAATGTATATTCGTCGAGGGTTGGCTTGCATTGTTGGATTGGATCATTAGGAGATGATCACCGAGCTGTCTTGTCAGAAGGTCAAACCATAAGAATTTCGTGTAAATTTCAATGTATTATACTGTATAGTATTAAATAATATAGAAGCTGTGTCCAGCGGCTTATAATAAAGATGTAGTATTTGGGCTAGCGCAACCACTTAACGTGCAAACACTGTATATATATAGCAACATTGCCAATAGTGCTTTTATTTTTTTAATAATCTTTTCGTTGCGAGACTCAGTACATACTCATACGCTCATCTCACATTAGTACAAAATCGAATTTTACTGATGCATGTGATTTTTGTACTAATGGTCCATAATGCATAGGCACCAATAAGAAAGAAATTATGGCACTATAGCTATGAACCCGTCAGTCCAAATTCATTTCTAATGGCTATTATATTGATGGTTTTCTTAACCTAATGTCACTATAAATAGTTTGAAATTGCTTATTTTATTAATTCTCCAAATGATCTCCGATGGATATATGGTCTAATCGAGAGTTGTAATATTTGAAACGGTCTATAACTTTGTAATTGACATTAATAATTTTAAATTTCATATTTGTTTTATGAATTTCTTAAATGATCTCAGATGAAACTATAAAAAACAAACTTATAGATCTCAATGAGATCTAATATTTTATAGTTGACAAAACATTTTTTCGTTTTAATCAATTTTTTTAGGGAATGATAATTGAGGATAAGATGCTGAATCACCGCTTACTAACTTTGCCGACGTCCCATGTGACACGCAAGTTAATCTCTGACTGAGCGTGACTTCCAGTACAACCTCCAAAATTTTAACCTCGCTAGTAGTAAGATATACTCCCTACATCCCTAAATAAGTGTCGTCCTTGGTGTTCGATCGTACCACAAGTTTGACTTGTTTTGTAGAAAATATGTGCAACATTTATATCTCCAAATAAATTTATTAAAAAACTAGATTCAAAGATCTTTCTAACGATACCAATTATTTAGTATAAATATTAATATTTTTAATATATATTTAGTTAAAAAAGTTTCTTAGGAACCGCAAACGACAGTTATTTAGGGACGGAGGGAGTATGTGACTACAAATCTACAATGGTGCTATGCCATTGCCACAAACCAAAACCATTGACTTCGTTAGCCCTTGTAAGTGATGCCATCATCGTCATCCACTATTATTTGCCATGGACTTAAAGGGGTAGAAGGCCAAATAAGCATATTGCAAATTTGCAATTCCAACTCAAGTATGTACATTGCACTTTACTTCCTTCATTTTCTTTTTATTTGGAAAATGGGTTCCACGTCTACATAGTGATCGATTTGACCAAGAGGAGCATGACGTGTGAAAAATTCTACACACATATGAGAACGAGCACTAGCTCGGTTGGCATGCGTCGTCGGTATGTAGGCTGATTCCCAATATAATAATATTTCAGTACAATCTCTCTACGCATGGTGCCACAAAGGGACTGCGACGCGCCCGTTGTCTAAAGAGTTTTGATGTCACTAGTGATCTCTCCAAGAATGCTTCATATATGTGTCCACAAAGTCTTGATGTCTCTAGTGATCTCTTCAAAGATGCGTCTTCATATCTGTGTATAGTCGTAGGTCTGGTCATGTACCGGTGGTGTGAGTGAGGTGTGTGTGTCTGTGTGTGAACAATTGAGAAGTGTTGAAAGAAAATTTATCCACATATGTAATATGGAACAGAAGAAGGGGTTCATGTTCACTGTCATATACATTGACTTCTTGTGTTAATTATAATGGTCATCACCAAATTCGGGCAATGGGGAATGGGGATTATGGAATTATAGCAAGAACCTCTTGCACTGTAGACAAGTTTGAATGGTGTATAGTATAGTCAATAAAAAGAAGATGCATTGGTACAAAGTCATGGTAGTAAGAACCAAGGAGTATTTGAATTTCGTTGCCCTTATTCTGCCCATTCCTTATATTCATGTTTTATTGGATATTTATTATTAGTGGCCTTCAACCTTGGTGCCTTTCGCAATATCATCATCTTTTTATTGATTTCTAATTTTATAAATAAATTTCGATAATAAAATATTTGTGACCAAAGAGACTTGTGATTAAAAATCAACCAGATCCGGTTCAGTACTATGCTGCTGAAATCATGGAGATGAGCGGAGCTGTTTTTGAGGATCTAGAGCTTTGTGGAGCTCTGCCAGGGCCGGTTTGGCAGAGCTCCACAAAGCTTCTGGCAGAGCTCCACAAAGCTCTAGATCCTCAAAAACAGCCCCGCTCCTATTTTTTCTAGTCAAACGGTCCAGCTCCACGAACTCCTGATCTGTTGGATCTAGCTCCCAGATCCACCAAATCCACGGAGCACCTCAAGGGGTGCTCTCAAAACATCAGTTTTGTAACCCCTCGTGGAGTTGGTGGAAATTACCTACCATTGCCATCGATTACACAGGTACCGGTTCGCAATATTTCTTTTTTCTCACACCCGCACCCGCCCCGTCCCCTGCCGCGAGAATAGACTCGCGACTCGCGACTCGCCTCCTGCTGCCGCCGCCCTTCTGCTGCTGCCCCGTCTCGCCGTCCTGCTGGTCGGAAAGCCGTCGGGATGAGAACAAACAGCCCTCCTCCACCTCCTCCCCCCCTTCCTCTCCCAATCCGTCTACAAGAACCACACCTAGGGTTGGTCTTTCCCATCCGGTCGAAGTTGTTGGGACTGCCTCCATGGGCGGCAGCGGGGCCCTTCCCTTCAACTCGTCAGACGGCACACCCACGCCCGCCGTTGGCCTTGGTGCGGCTGGCGTTGGCCTAGGCGCGACCGGCCTTGGCCAGGATGTTAACGCCACAAGTTTGGGCGCGACTGTACGTGGACTGCGCGCGGCTAGCTTTGGTCTGGGCGCGGCGACGGTCGGCAGTGACCAAGGCGCATCATCTGCCACCGACGACGATGTGTTGATCGTGTCGCAGCCATCTGCTAGCTCGGGAGCACAAGCTAGGAGACAAGCTGGATTGAGCAAAAGAAGGGAGAAAGATGACGAGGTATATTTTTGTTTGCATTGTAGTGTTACCTACTTAAAATACATTTGGATTTTGAACATATTTTTTGGGAAATCAGTATTAAGGTGATCAAATGGATTAGAATGATGCCAATACCACCATTGTTTGCAAGTTGTTCGTTGAACAAGTTAGAAAAAGAAATCGACCAAACACTCATTTAAACAATGTGGGATATGCCGAGGTGAATGAAACTTTTTTCAGAGTACCGGTATCATGCTGAAAAAATCTCAATTTAAGAACAAGTGGGATAAGTTGAGGGTTGATTTGACTGCATGGAAAAAATTAATGAGAAAGGAAACTGGTACTGGTTGGAACTCGGAGAAGGGAACTATCAACATGGACGCCGAGTGGTGGAAAAAAACAAAAAAAAGTGGAGCACTTCTCACATGGTATTTTTTTAGCTGTAGATTTTATTAGTCTTCTATTATTTCAATTAATTATTTTTTTTCAAAAACTTTAGGATATTCCTGGTGTTGGGAAATTTAAGAATAAGCCTCTCCAAAATGAAGATGACTTGAATATTATTAATGAAGAGCAAGCATTGGAATCCTATGAGTTCCAACCCCATCATACCCCCAAGCCAAGAAGCACCCAACCCTATGAATTCCAACTTTATTGATGCTGATGATGAAAATGAGATGGGTGGTAACAATGACTTAGACAATGGTCAAGAGGCTGAAGAATCATGGCCCTATTAGTTTCGGTGATTAACGACAAATAGCGATTATTATGGCTAACGTGTGTTTTGCAGAGGCTATGCATAGGTTAGCCATAGTGATCAACATGAATGGGCATCAATGGTTATCACTTAGCTCCCAAAATGGATATCGTTTCGGATTTCAAAGAGACATGATGAAGACCCTAGAATCATACGCAAAGTGCCATAAGGAGATGAAGGGCACTTAGTAAAAGATAGGGCTTCTATTTGATCTTTGACCGTACTATTAAGAGGGGTTGAGACAAGTAGCTTGACTTAGGAGAGCTTCATGACTTAAGTGTTGTCGGATACCTAGAAATAGGGTACCCAATTTATCAGACTCCACAAAAACAAAATCACCATCGGGGGCTCTTCCGCCTCGCCCGAGCCAAGGTGGCGTCATTCGTGACGTCATCAACCCTCGGGGGCTCTTCCGCCTCACTCGAGCCAAGGTGGCGTCATCCGTGATGTCATCGACCCTCGGGGGCTCTTCCGCCTCACCCGAGCCAAGGTGGCCTCATCCGTGATGTTATCGACCCTCGGGGGTTCTTCCGCCTCACCCGAGCCAAGGTGGCGTCATCCGTGATGTCATCGACCCTCGGGGGCTCTTCCACCTCACCCGAGCCAAGGTGGCATCATCCGTGATGTCATCGACCCTCGGGGGCTCTTCCGCCTCACCCGAGCCAAGGTGGCGTCATCTGAGACGTCATCAACCCTCGGGGGCTCTTCCGCCTCGCCCGAGCCAAGGTGGCGTCATCCGAGACGTCATCAACCATCGGGGGCTCTTCCGCCCCGTCCGAGCCAGGGAGATGTCACCTGTGATGTCCCTCACCTTCGGAGATCTCACCGCCATCAACAGCCTGGGATGCCCTAGTCCATATAGTCAAAAGGTCCACAGTACCCTCCGTCCTCAGGGATGGGGTTCAAGGCATGAGTTGGCATGCCAACCTTTGTTCACCCTGCGGTACAAGGTCCTGTGCTGCCTAATCGGCGACTTCTGTACACTACACCCGCGCCATGCCTCCGATGGACACTCCAACAGGGATTAGGACGTCATCAGCCCTGTATGACGGAACGCGGGGGTGCCCGGTCCTTTGCGACCAGCCCCAGCCCAATCCCAGGTAAGGGAACAACGGAGTTCCCGGTCACAAGATGCATGGCTACATCATAACAAGGACGAACAGGACCCGGACATGTGTCTACTAGTGCAATCTTCCTCAGGAAGGAAGACAGAATGAAGACAAAGCTCCCCCTCGGCAGCAGCCCAAGCCGGGCCCACATTCACTCCCCCTCTCTCTACTGTACTCTTCCATCTCTCCCTACATATAAAGGGAGAGAATGGAGCTTCAATCTCTCTCTCTCTCGACATCCCAACGTTCATTCACACACACTTAAACTCCACACACGCGAGCACACACCAGAACCAAGAACCTCATACGCATGAGACCTGGGAAGGCGCTTCCCTCTCTCACCAAAGCTTGTAGCTCCCCTCTACGAGCCCTCCACGATCGGTAATACGACTTCGCAACACACTGGACATAGGGCGTTCGTGCCTGAACCAGTATAAACCTCTGTGTTCTCCGAGCGTAACCATCCGAACTCCGACATGCTTAGAAATTTACTCGTTGGCCGTCTAGACCACTTCATTTTAGACACCGACAGTTGGCGCGCCAGGTAGGGGACCTTTGCGTGTCACCTGTATTTTCGAGTTTCGGATGGCTGATCTCCACGTTGATTTCCCTCCGGGCTCCATTGTTCGCTTTGGTAGCTTGGACTTCTAGTGCCACGGGCAGGGGGCCGACCTAGCTCTCCGTCACCCTACGGCATCCTCCGAGGTAGCCATGGACGCCATCACCGCATCCATGGCCCACCTCCATCTGTCTCCCTCCGGGGAATAAGCCGCTCGTGGGGCGGTCGTCTTGCGGGCCGATTATCCCCAGTTCGAGCGCTAGCTCGACACGTTCACGGGACCCCAGCCGACTCAGGAGTCCCTGCACAACCTCTACTTCGCGTTCGCCAACGTGACGACGCAGCTCGCGGGAGGGCAGCCACTCTCTCCTGGGCGCGTCAAAGCGTCCGTCTCGGAGGCGCAACCTTTCGGCATGAGGAATGTCGCCGCGTCGTATGCGGAGATGGTGGCCGCGTGGTTCCATGCTGACCCTGCGGAAGGGACACGAATGTCGCTCGCGTCCCACCACTCTCATGTTGGGAATATGCCCTAGAGGTAATCATAGAGATGATTGTATTTCCTTGTATCCATGACATGTTATGAGTTCAATGATTATCCATTAAAGACAACTTGTATCGATAAACAATTATGTGAATTGTTTGTGAAACTCATTTACTTGTATGGTTATTCTAAAGTTGTCCCTGATCGGAGTTCGTGCTAGAATGTGCATGCATATTAGATCAGCACATTATTAGTTGATGACTATGTTTCACAAGTCATGGACATGAGATGTCAAACTAATAATGTGGGCACATGTAGGACATGGTGCTGGACAGACCCGGCATGAGATTGTCTCTATACACATCATGTACGTTATGTCCTTAGACCTGAGATTGTCGTATGTACTCAAGATGTGAAACGGCCTACCCTAGGACTACCAAACGCTACTCCATGATTGGTTAGTTATAAAGGTAGCTTTCGGGTTTATCAGGAAACATGCTATGAGACATAGTCAATCAAGATAGAATTTGCCACTCTCCATATGAGAGAGTATCACTAGATCACTCAAATGATTAGATCATGAAATGCATGGCCGTGCTTGGGTTAAGTGTTAACCCACGAGTTGAACCAACTATCATGAGACAAAGGAATAACATGTATATTGAATTGTGGTGGTTCGTCTGATATGATCATAGCGTATGCATAGGAGTTGACACGCCTTGCTAGAGGCCGCTATCAACTATTGGTCAAGTAAGAGTACTTGGGCCATGTCTATGTGTGCGTGAGCCCATAGGGTCGCACGCTTAAGGGGCTGGAAGCCTAATTCGGGTTGGACCCGAATTAGACTAGGTTTAGGGTTGCTAATGGGCCTCCAACGTGGGAGCTCATTAGGACGCCTATATAAGCAAGGGGTGGGCGTGGGGCGAGATACTCACGTCCTTTGGCAGCCGCCATCGCCTTCCCCATGCTCGCGCCTAGTACTCCTCGCAGACCTAGCAGTCCAGAGGCGTGACGCTTCTTCCCTGCACGTGTGGGATTCCTCGGAGGTGCTGCATCTGGAGCACAAGGACGAACCGCGAGTAAGAGACGTTGAGACGGACGACCTCACAACTGCATGGCACTGCTGCGACGCGCACGACTACATCAAGTCGCTTCTGCTGCACCTGCGCGTCTAGTGGTAACCCCGTGATCTATAACTAGCACTAGTTCCTGGTTTATGGGGTAGAAAAATTTTGTTTTCTGGCTAGCGTAGCAACCTCATAACCCTACATCTCCCTCCACCTCCGATCTCCTCACGAGCTCTGAGGTCACATCTTATGCTGACTCAAGCCGTGGGAGCGTTGATCCTTGGGACCCACTGTACTTCGACGGTCTGGAGGATCAGGAGGCACTTCACAGCTTCCTCCAAGCCAGGGATTATCTGCTCGACTCCGACTCGAGCGACCCCAACAAGGGCCCTGGCCGCGAATGCTTCATGTGTGACGCACCTCCACCCGGAACCGCCGTCGACCCCACCCTCATCGACGAGGGGGATGATGACGGCGACGACAACCACACGCCCGTCCGCCAGATGGGTGTTCCGGTACCCCAGCCAATGCCCGACCCGCAGTCTTCGGAGGCCTGGCAGCAGCAGCTCCGCGACCTCCACGACATAGAGCAATAGCTCGCGGAGTGCCAGCGAAAGGTGACGTTCGAGCGCAAAGCCACCAGGGACTCCGCGGAGCCTCGCGCTCGCAGGGAGGCCCGGGCGGTACACCACGGCATCATCAACGACGAATATGGCACACTGCAGTTCACACGGGCAAGCCAAAACATCGTGGCAGCAAGGATACTGCTCCGCAACCTTCCGATCCCAGATGCTCCTGACGACAAGCTCGCTCACGACAAGCTGAAGACCCTTCTGGAGCGGGCCGCGGAACAACGAGCCGAGAGCTCCGCGTCGCGGAGGCGCGGGCTCAGCGCCGGCCACCCGGCCGGCGCGGCTCCTAACGACCGTGAGGGGTCGGTCCATCCGGATCCCGCACCGGCCGAACATCGACGTCCCACCGTGCACGCCAAGCAGGACGACGTGAGCCAAGGCTACCACGTCCGACGTGGCGGCCGATATGACAGCGATGAAGACCGGCCTCCCACGCTGGAGCCACCGGCCCCCTTGGCGTTCATTCGCCACATCCGGCGTGCGCCGTTCCCGCATCCTTTTCGACAACCAACCAAAGTCGTCCGGTACTCCGGGGAAACGAACCCCGGGCTCTGGCTCGACGACTACCGCCTCACCTATAACCCCTGGGACCTCCGCAGCTGCAGACAGAAGGCAGATGAGTCCCTCCGGGAGTACATTCGTCGCTTCTCTCAGCAGTGCACGAAGCTCCCGACCGCGGCTGACACGGACGTGGTCGGGGCCTTCCTCCCAGGCACCACCTGCAAAAAGCTGGTCCACGAGCTGGGCCGCAGCAACCCTCGCACCACCGAATGACTCCTCGACATCGCCACAAGCTACGCGTCGGGAGAAGAGGTGGTCAGTGCAATATTCCACCCCGACAAGGGAAAGGGCAAGGAAGTCGAGACTGCCGGCGAAGGCGGCTCGAACTGCGCCCAGAATAGGAACAAGAAGAAGGGTAAGCCACAGCGTGGCGGCGGCGACAACGTTGTCGTGGCAGCAGACCGCAAGCCTCCCTGTGCCCAGGGCGGGAAGAAGGTGGGCAAGTTCGACAACATGCTCACAAAGCCATGCCCGTATCACAATGGACCGGTCAAGCACACACTCCAGCAGTGTGACATGATGGCCAATTACTTCAAGGCTATCCCTGACAAGGACGAACCGAAGGAATCAGAAGGCCTGGACGGGGACGGGGGTCGCGAAGACTCCTACCCCCATGTCAATAAGTGCCTCATGATCTTTGGAGGCCCAGAGGCCTATAACTGCAAGCGCCGGCAGAAGAAGGAGCGGCGCGAGGTCTTCGCAGTCGCCCCGGCAACTCCGGCCTTCCTCGATTGGTCGGAGCACGACATCACGTTCAGCCGAGATGACCATCCGAACCACATTCCCCGCCCAGGTCGTTATCCACTCATCGTGGACCCGATCATAGGGAGCGTGCGCTTCACCAAAGTACTGATGGACGGGGGCAGCAGCCTCAACATCAAGTACTACAATGCCTTCGAGGCCCTCGGCCTACGTAGGGAAAAGCTTTGATCCTCGGGGGCTCCCTTTCAGGGAATCATACCCGGGAGACAAACGGTACCCCTGGGGCAGATCGTCCTGCCCATCACGTTCGGGGTGCCAGACAACTTCTGGACCGAGTATCTCACTTTCGAGGTCGTGGCTTACCGAGGGACTTACCACGCAGTGTTGGGGAGGCCGTGCTACGCGGTGTTCCTGGCCGTCCCCAACTACACTTACCTCAAGCTCAAGATGCCGGGGCCGTACGACATCATCACGGCCTCCTCCGACGTCAAGGTGGCGTACCAGTGCGAGGTGGACTGCTGTGAGAACTCCATGGCCGAGGTGCGCAACGAGGAGCTGGTGGCGGCGATCGAAGCCGCTGACAAGGTGGACATTGACCCCTAGAGCACGAAGAGCTCGGACGCCCAGGACACCAACATCTATGTCACTTTTCTACTATTATCTAGTATACCTATCACTATGTGCATACTCATGTAATTTTTCTTAAGAGCAAAAAGTTCGAGGAATAAAAACGCGGGAACTCTCGGACCGACCGCTTAGCAAGGTGCACTCTCGGCACGCGCCAGAACACACCCTGCTCGGGGGCTACGAAGGGGGTAGCCCCCTGTCTTTCACTCCAAAAACTTTTTCGCTCAAAATCGCTTTGCCGAACCCGTTAGGTGAAAGCCCGATCTTCCCCACCGAGAGAAGAGATCCCATCGGACCGTGCCGAAGGGCCGCGAAGTACTCTGGCTCCCCGGAGCCAAGTACCTCCACCCAACCTCACGCCCGAACAGATCAAAACTCCTCCCAAGGAAAATCGGGCAAGTAGCCCAAGCAAAAGGAAAATGCGAAAACCAACAAGCAAACAAACTTAAAATAAGCTCACCAAAGAGCTATCAAAGTCGTCTAAAGCCCCCCAGGAGGCACATCACAAGATAACTTAAATTGTTTGTTACAAGGGCCCTTGGCCCTGATCACTGACCACGCAGGGTCACACCTCCGGCGGTGGGAACACATCGTCGTCAAGCTTGGCGGCCAGGATCGCTGTAGGCTCCTCCGCGTCGGCCTCGATCCGGTTGAGCTGGTCCTCTGGGGCGTCCGGCGGATATCCCTCGTTTATGAGCGTAGGAGTCACCGCGTCGTAGAGGCAGACGGTGATGGACATCGTGCGGTGGACCCCGACACGCAGGGCTTCCCGGATCCGCGCTTTGCCCCGCTCCCAGACCAGGCTGACACGGGTCCTGGACGCTGCCGGACCACCCTCGACGGCTACCACACCAAAGAGGTCGCACACTCCGTGGACGGCCTCACGCAACGCCTGCACCTCCTTCGCGCCGGCCTGCAATGCTGAAACAACAAAAAGGGGATCTCAACCTCTAAACAAATGACACACAATGCCAAGGCAAACGGGCAGACGGAGGAAACATACCTGAATTCTCCCCCTCTAGACCGTTGACCATCACACGGAGCTGTGAGGCGATCGTTGTCAACTCACCAACCCGGGCGGAGAACTCCAAAATCCTCCGATCGGCATCAGCATTGCGCTCGCGCGCCCGGTTGGACAGGTCCTCAAAGCATGGTGTCGCGCTCCTCCTCCATGGAGCCCAGCGCCGAGACGGCCCGGCGCCACACTTCCGCTTCGGCGTTGCGCTCGGTCGTCAGGCGCTCAACTTCATCCTGACGCGCCGCGCGCTCATCCTCCAGCATCTTGCAGATGTCCTCAGCACCGGTATGGGCTACATCCTGCTCTCGCTCGACCCGCTCGACGTCAGTCACGTTCCGGCGCGCTAACGCTCGAGCGTCTTCCTCCCTCGTCTCCAAAGCCCTTAGTTTCTCCTCCAACTCGACCACTCGGCTGTGAGCAGTCAAGAGGGTCTCGGCCACGTCGGTATCCCCGGCTTCTGCCCACGACCTGGGGTCCCACCACCCAACCTCACGGCGGAGGAACTCGGACTTCTCGGCGCTCGTCGCCATCAGGATCTGTGGGGAAAGGGGCGTTAGGAGGTTGACCGAAACAAAAATAAACAACACTTACGTTGGGATGGCCTCTCACATTGCCGTGATGAGAGAGATCGTCGTTGAGCAACGCGATCGATCTCTGGAGCTCCTCCACTGCACGCGGCAGCCATGCTCCTCGCGAGAGCCCTCAACATGTTGCCAGTGCCGGAGTTCGCATTGGTCGTCTAGCACGAACACCGGCTCCCTCGGGCTTTCCCGGTTGACCCACGCGATCGGGTCAGCATCCCCGAACGAGCGATGGTCGGCGCCAAGTCAGCGTAGGGCCCCAGGAACGGTCCCTCCCCCTACGCCCGCCGCTTCGCCCATCGAAACCATGCAGGACGGGGAGAGGACGACCTTCGACGCACGCGCGGCTGCCAACTCCTCCTCTGTGAAAGACCCGGGGACCATCACATTATAGGGCAGCCCGCCGCGAGGAGGGAGGCCGACCGCGCGCCCTCCTTCCCCCGCATCGGTTGTCACCACCACGTCTTCCAACACTATGTCAGGCTGGACCTCCTCGACGTCCGTGGCCGCGGTGACACCCGGGCCATCCTCTTCCCCAGAGTCGTCGACGACCACCGCCTCCGGGGGAGGGGATGGCACGGTGGGCGCGGGTCCGGCGCCAGCGGGCGCCTGCGACGCGGCGCCGATTGCGGCGGCGTCGCTCGGGGTCGGGCCATCCCCGGTCCTGGCGGCGCCCGTTGAACCTGTGGCCAAGGCCGCCACGCCTCGCCCCAGACCAACCGGAGGCGTCTCCAGGCGCAGTTTCTTCCAGCCCGCGTATTCGGGGCTCCCGACGGCCCTGCGACGTCCAGTCCGTGTTCACGCCACAAACAACCTACCACATCGATAAAACGGAGAAGGACACCACGCAAAGAAGGCTTACCATGGGGAGAAGACGTGGCCATGCTTTCGTAACGACTCCGTTATGCCACGGTTCGAGGACCCCGAACTGCCGCTCCGTTCGCCGTCCCCGCCCCCCGCGGGCAGGACAGGAAGAGGAGTGGCCGCGGAACCGTTGATAGTTGAAAGGTCCTAGATGGCTATAGGGGGGGTGAATAGACTAATAAAAAATTTATAAATCACTAGAGAAAATGGCTAGAAAACACTTAAGCGAAGCTTTTTGCTCTAGCTCTACTTGGGGTGCAAAGCCAGTTATCCAATGCAATTCTAGTTAGCTAAGTGCTTATCAATCAATAGCAAGAACCTAAAGCACTTAGTATAAGCTAGCAAGAACAACTACTAAAGAGACTAACTAGCAAGCTAACTAGACAAGATATGAAAGAATTAGATACAAGATAGGAGGTGATTGTTATACCGATGCCTTGTGATGGATGGATGTCAATAGGATGAACCAATCACAATGAATACCAAAACGTAGCTGGGAGACAAGATGACAATCGATTTTTCTCTTGAGGTTCACTTGGTTGCCACCAAGCTAGTCCCCGTTGTGTCGACTACTCAGATGGTGTTTCGGTGGCTAATTGGCAATTCACAAGCCAAGCCCACTAACTCGAGCGCCACAAGAAACCACACAAATGAGAGTAACTCAATGACATGAGCAATCCACTAGAGTTACCCTTTGGCTCTCCGCCGAGGTGGGTACAAGCCCTCTCACATTCACCGAAGTCGGCCGCAAACAATCACTAATTGCACCGAAGCTTCTCCACAATCGTCAAGCCGTCTAGGTGTTGGCAAACACCAAGAATAACAAGAAACCACGCGGCGATGACGATGACCAAGTGCCACTAAGATGCAATGCAATGATCAAAGCACTTGGATCACTCAAACTCTCACAAGTATGCAACAAGAGTGAAGAGAGTAGAATAGGAGGTGCAAGAGAGAGCCCTAGGAGCCGGCCAAGCCATTTAAATAGCTTCCAAACCGAGCTAGCCGTTTTGCTCCTCATTCCTAGCTTTCTGCGCCAGTTCGAACGCACTTTGCATGGGGGGTCCGGACCAACGCGCATGCGTCCGGACCCTCGTTCACTTTGAATTCAACTTGTCACCTCCGGACTCTGCCAACAGTAGCGTCCGGACCTGCTTTTCCTTGCGTCCGGATCCAACTCCGAGAGCATCCAGAGAGCTTCTGAGCTCCGGACGATGGTCTGGTGTTCTCCGTCCGGACACAACTCAGCGTCCGGATAATTAGACCAGAGGAGTACAGAGAGCGCTGAGCTTCGGACGCTGCGTCCGGAGTCTTGCGTCCGGACCTCCTATCCAGAGAGGCCGAGGCTAGGGTATGCCTCCGGTCACAAGACCATTGGTCCGGACCGCACCTTGCTTGCGTCCGGACCCTACGTCCGAAGTGCTTCTGAGTGTCAATCTGAGCCATCTCTTCTTCTCCAGGTCTTCAAGTGCTAACACCTTATGATCCAAACCTTGTTCACCTATGTTAGCCTTTGTAACATATATTTCTTGGATTATATTTAGTTCGTTGTGTCACTTAGGTTCATTTTAGATATGCAATGCAAATGACCTAGTGGCACATGATAACCACAATCAAAATGAGTTTTCCCTTCTTAATAGTACGACTATCAATCCTAAAGGTGATCACACTCTCTATAGTGTCTTGATCACTGAACCAAAAATGACCCTATGATATACCTTTGCCTTGAGCCCATTTTTGTTTTTCTCTTTCTTCTTTTCCTTAGTCCATGGAGCACTTGATTCATCAAGATCAACCATCTAGCTCCATGTACCAAGGTGAACCACCCTATCTTGATCATACACTTAGTTCAAGGGGTAGTCCATAGGTTTCATCAATTAACCAAAACCAAACAAGGTCTTTCAATCTCCCCCTTTTTGGTAATTGATGACAATCTTTCACAAATAAATATATATGATGAAAATTTACACTTTGGTAGTATTAGCTCCCCCTACATATGTGATATATGAGTTTGGTTCATTTTGATCACATATGCATGAATAAGAATTATGGGAGAGTAAATGCTACCAAATGATGCTAAGGTGTGTAGGATGGACCTTTGAAGTGTGAAACCAATCAGAGTGCAATATAAACCGTCCTTAGCACCATGTTTGCCTAGAAACATCTTGAAAAATAACTTGGAAACACTTAGAGAGAACTAGATACCACATGGGAAACTCAAGACCTAATCATACTAGTTCTTCAAGCACCAAGAGATTGTGTTTCTAGCAATTACCATACAAGCATATCATGAATATAAGTACATATGCAAGCAAGCATTTATGAATGCACAAAGATATGCAACAACTTTATTCATAGGCTTGCTCCCCCTACTTGTGTGCTTTCATTTTCAAATTTTCAAAAATATATTTTTTTACTTACTTTACTTACTTCTCCCCCTTTGTCATCTATTATCATAAAAGATGTGCTCAAAGGTTTGATTATTGGAGAGAAGTGTTAGTTGTGGTTCAATCTAGATTACTTGCCCCAAGCTATTTAACTCGGTTTAAACCATGGACAAGCTTGTTCACACATCCTAGAATGGTTATCTTGCCCATGTTGAGCTAAACATTTGAAGTTCATGATCTAGATCAAACTCTAGGATTGCAAGCCCACAAATATGTCATATGCTACCACTAGATCAAGTCAAGCATAGAAGCAATAGTGGTACCATATAAACATCAAATCATTTGATTTCCATGAATGAGCCTAATGAGTTGATGTCTAGATGCACTAACAAGTCCTAATAGGAATGAATGACATGTCAATCAACTTGTACCTTGCATAGCTCAAAGGAGAGGCATGTCATATATGGGGGTGCATCAACACATATTTGAGAAGTCAAGAATGTTCAATTCATTCGCGCGCACCCACCGGAATCAAAAAATCTAACCAAACCACCATAAGCACTCTCGGAAGCCTCCGGTGTAGTCCTTCACTACATCGAAGGCTCAGGGGCTACTATCGGATACCTAGAAATAGGGTACCCAATTTACCAGACTCCACAAAAACAAAATCACCATCGGGGGCTCATCCGCCTTGCCCGAGCCAAGGTGGCGTCATCCGTGACGTCATCAACCCTCGGGGGCTCTTCCGCCTCGCCCGAGCCAAGGTGGCGTCATCCGTGACGTCATTGACCCTCGGGGGCTCTTCCGCCTCGCCCGAGCCAAGGTGGCGTCATCTGAGACGTCATCAACCCTCAGGGGCTCTTCCGCCTCGCCCGAGCCAAGGTGGCGTCATCCGAGACGTCATCAACCATCGGGGGCTCTTCCGCCCCGTCCGAGCCAGGGAGATGTCACCTGTGATGTCCCTCACCTTCGGAGATCTCACCGCCATCAACAGCCTGGGATGCCCTAGTCGATATAGTCAAAAGGTCCACAGTACCCTCCGTCCTCAGGGATAGGGTTCAAGGCATGAGTTGCCAAGCCAACCTCTGTTCACCCTACGGGACAAGGTCATGTGCTGCCTAACCGGTGACTTCTGCACACTACACCCGCGCCATGCCTCCGACGGACACTCCAACAGGGATTAGGACGTCATCAGCCCTATATGACGGAACGCGGGGGTGCCCGATCCTATGCGACCAGCCCCAGCCCATGCCCAGGTAAGGGAACAACGGAGTTCCTGGTCACAAGACGCATGGTTACAGCATAACAAGGATGAACAGGACCCGGACATGTGTCTATTGGCGCAATCTTCCTCAGGAAGGAAGACAGAATGAAGACAAAGCTCCCCCTCGGCAGCAGCCCAAGCCGGGCCCACATTCACTCCCCCTCTCTCTACTGTACTCTTCCATCTCTCCCTACGTATGAAGGGAGAGAATGGACCTTCAATCTCTCTCTCTCTCGACATCCCAACGTTCATTCACACACACTCAAACTCACACACACACGAGCACATACCAGAACCAAGAACCTCATACGCACGAGACTTGGGAAGGCGCTTCCCTCTCTCACCAAAGCTTGTAGCTCCCCTCTACGAGCCCTCCACGCTCGGTAATACAACTCTGCAACACACTGGACGTAGGGCGTTCGTGCCTGAACCAGTATAAACATTTGTGTTCTTTGAGCGTAACCATCGGAACTCCGACACGCTTAGAAATTTACTCGTTGGCCGTCTAGACCCCGCCATTTTAGACACCGACAGGTGTGGTGCACACTTGACTTCTTTAGCTCTAAGCAAGCCTATGGTGACCGTAAGATAGCCTAGAACAACTTCCATATTCATTGGAACAAAAACCGAAGTTGAGAGAGAGCTTCTGTGGGCGTCCGACGCTAAAGTCCAGGGCGCCGAACGCTATCTGGCGCGCCAGACGCTGGCGTCGGACGCTAACGTATGCACTTTCGAGCGTCCATCGCCAACACAGAGAGCTCTAGAGACGTCCGGTTTGCGATGGACGCGTCTGTTGCATAGGCGTCGGATGCTTGCGAGCGTCCGAGAATATTTTCCCAGAAACTCGAGAGCATCCAGTTGGCGCCGGACGCTGAGACTCAGCGTCCGTTGCAAAGCATCGGAGCGTCCATCACCTGCTGACGTATACAGTAACTAGCCGTTGGGGTAAGCGACGGAGCGTCCGTCGCCAACTTAAACGCAGAGTGTTTTTCAGCTCGAGGCAGTTTTGTGTGTGGGCTATAAATAGCTCCACCCCTTCTCTCCCACCTTGCCTTTGCTCATTTCAGTTGTTGAGTTGCTTGAGAATGTTGGGAAGAGAGCAAGAGCCCTAGAGAGAGAGAGAGAGTGATTCGCGAATCCATCCATCCTCTCCTCTAGTTCATCCAAGAGTTCAAGTGTGCATCCTTTAGTTGTGAAGCTTGAGTGAGTCAAGTGAAGATCAAGGCTTGTTACTCTTGGTGATCGACATCACCTAGACGGTCCGGTGGTGGTTGGGAGGAAGGTGATCGCCAGAGGATTGTCGACGTCCCTTCTCCATCGACTTGTGATCGGTTGTGGGCGGTTCACCGAGCCAGAGTGGCGAAGAACCAGCCCATAGAGAGCACTCTACCCTTGCGCGGGTAGAGAGGGAGCAATACCCTTGCGTGGGTGCTCCAACGAGGACTAGGGGGGAGTTGTCGTGTCAAGATTTCTATCCCTAGCTCTTTCATACCGCATTACTTTCCGCTTCGTTCTTACTTTCATTGACTTGCTACCACTTTCATAGTCTAAGGCACACTAATCGGTAGGCATGGGGTGATTGGCACTTGATAGGATTTCATATTTGCTTTAGAAATTTGAAATAAGCCCAATTCACCCCCCCCCCTCTTGGGCATCTTGATCCTTTCAATTGGTATCAGAGCAAGGTTTGCTCTAAATTAGGCTTTGCCGCCTAGAGCAAGATGTCCCATGGGGATGGACCGCCACCCATGTTTGATGGGGATGACTTTCCTTATTGGAAAGTGCGGATGAAGGCCTACCTTGAGGCCATGGATATCGGTGTGTACAAAGCCACGACCATAGGTGGCACCGTGTTCGTCGTGGATCCCTTCTTTGAGAAGAACAATGCCAAGGCAAAGAACATTCTTTTCCGTGGCATTGGCAAGGATGTGTTCAACCGTGTGCGGAATTGCAAAACCGCATACGATGTTTGGACAAACATTTGTGCGCTACACGAAGGGACCAAGTGTGAGCATGAGGAACGCTACCATTTGGTCATGGCTAAGTTGAACTCCTTTGCTATGCTTACTAATGAGAATGCTAATGAGATGTATTCATGTCTTAATATCCTTGTAGAGGAGTTGAATGGACTTGGGCTCAACCAAATGGCGTCGGCCGATGTGGTGCGCAAGATAGTTTGTGTCTGCCAATTGACAAGTATAGCCACATCGTCACGGTTCTTCACAAAGGGGATCTCTCCGCCGCTACACCAACACAAGTTTTGGGCAAGATCAATACTCATGAGATGTAGAGCTATCGTAAGTAGTATCCTCAGGTGTAGCAGCTGCCCCGGTGTTTAACTCATGGAGCTCCTGCTGCTCAACGCCTCTGATGGAATTGTCCTCTTCATCCACAGCATCTCTATCTGCTGGTGCAGTCCTTTGCTTCACAAGCTGAAGCACCCGGGTCCCAAACCTTTGATCAATAGAAGCTAGCGCTCTATAAGGTGGAAACGAGGTCTTGGACGCATCAAGCAGAGCACAGAGTCCAAGCTCGGTCCTCTCATGCATGATAGCAATGATGGCGCATATCCAATGAGCATAGGGAAACTGTCGACGAGCGCGCATCCCATCTGAAATCACTTCCTCAATCTCTGACACAAGAAAATCCGCTAAGTCAAACGGTGTATGTGAGACGAGGGCCTGAAGTAGGAACTGCTGCAGGTTGGTCAAGCCATCCTTGTACCCGGTGCGAGGAAGCAATGAACACCGGAGAACATCGTTCAAGCGGCGAACGGTAGGGTGTAGCTCTGCTGGGGTACGTCGAGAACCCTCTGTGAAGGGTGGCCGGAGGAGAGGAGCAACCTCCTGAACTGACAAAGCGCGACCACCTCGAGCTAGGCGAGGTAGGGAGACTCCTCCATAGTAGTCATAGTGGAGACTGAGCTGATTGGCTGTCTCGGTCAAGCGAATTACCTCTCTGATCTGTGTCAAGTAAAGCCTATGTCGCTCTCCTCTGAAAGTGTACTGGAGAAACTTGTGATCTGATTCAATCCACACTGAAGCATAGAACTCCTGGACCCACCTCTCAATATAGTTCCCTAAGCGACCAAGGAGGTCGACGAAGCCCAGAAGGTACTCAATGTAGGGGCGGATCTCCTCACCAGCAATCTCAACAATGCTCTCCAAGGAGAGAACTCTGTGAGGGCGTATCTGAATACAAGCGAGCTGAGCTGCCCTGTAGAAATCCTCCATTAATGTAGTGTGCCATCCGAGGGAAGCTCTAGGGTCACGCTGATCTGGGCCCCACTTCTCTAGCGGAACAAACCGAAGCTTCTTCACTTGCTTCACTGTGAGCTCCCTCAAGTCAAGGTGAACAGAAGCAGACTCTGAAGTGGGAGCTGCTGAGGCGCTCTGAGGTGACGAAGTGGCCTGGGAGCGAGTGACGTGTCCCCAGGGAGTAGGTGCCAAAGGAACTGCAAGAACTTCTGTGACTAGCTCTTGCTCCTCTGGAAGTGTCTCTGACTGAGCTGGGGGTGTAGAGGGTAGAACCCGCGGAGGAGTGCCGATACGGTCTGCTGCATCTGCCACTGCCTCAGCCTGCTCGGCCTCTGAAAGCTTTCACTTTTTCTTCTTAGGCTTCTCTACCACCTTCTTCTTCCCCTTGTCCCTCGAAGGATGCGGAGGAGGATGTGGGTCATCACCAGAACCACTGACACGAGCACGTGAACCACGGGCCATAGTTGATCAACAGAGAGACCACTGCTCACTGACAAGTAAGAACCACTGACACAAGCTGACAAGTGCCCACTGCTAGAACCACTGCCAAAGATCAATCACAACTGACAATAGAGGCTTGCCAAGCCACTGGACTGACCCTTCTGAGGCTTTGCCTCAATCCATACTCGCGAGCTTTGCTCCGAGTTTATACTGCCACTGCCGCTGCTAGATAGAATAGATAGATGTATATAAGCATATATAATCGCTAGAGATAAGATACCGTATGGAAGCAAGCATTTAGGTAAGATAGAGTGAAAAACTGCCATGGTACCTTAGGTAAGCGAGCGTATCTAATCAAAGCAACTCAAGTTCCAAACCACACTCCACAAAGAGGATAGCCAACTATGAATTACAATTGACAAAGTAATTTAGTGATTTGGCATGGAAATGACTACAGCATGAAATGATCAAGCTAGACAAAATGCTAAAACATGATCAAAAGAGCATACCCTAGAGATCAACGAAGAGAAGTTGAAGGATCGGCGAAGACGATTCGACGACGAATTACCCAAAGCCTAGGTTTAGGAAACCCTAAGGGGGGAGATCCCTTCTTGAAGGATGATAATGGCAAGGTGAAAGCTAGGCAGGGTGAAGGGGGTGGCTCAGTGGAGGTAAAGCTTTGGTGGACTTGGTCGCCGGCGAGTGGGACTTCGACGGCGAGTGGCGGTGGAGGCGGCAGGCAGCGGCGCTGCTCTGTGGGAAGCTCAAGGAGGTGGGGCAGAGCAGGCAGGGGCGGTGGGGGCCAGCGGCACTCTAGTGAAGGGCTCACCGGCGGCAAGGGCGACGCATGCGAGCGGGCAGAGCACGGGCGAAAGCGGCGGCGGACTCGGGCGGCGCGGTGTACGGAAGACACAGAAAACACGCTGCCAGAACAGTGCTCACTCGGGGGTTAAGCGCGAAAAATTTGAGCGTCGGACCACTTGCCTTGGTCCGACGGGGGTGGTTCGACGAGCTCTGCAAAAAAATGAACAAAACCAGTGAGGAACCAACCTCCGGACCAGCGCGTCGGACGAGCCTCCGGACCAAGGAAAGTGGTCCGGAGGTCCATTGACTGAAAGACCTTGCGTTGACCGAGGCTCCGGACCACTCGCCTATGGTCCGGTGGAGCATCGGACCTGTGGTCCGACGGATTCTTTGGCTAGAATTTTTTAGTACAGTGAGGGATAGAGCACCGGACCACTGAGCGTCGGACCATGCCAAGTGGTTCGGAGGGTGGTCCGGAGCTTGAAAAAACTTTGAATTTTCCTGTTTTCTCTCCAATCTTTTCTCTTAGCCAAGTACCAACACAAAAGAGCAGAAAGAACCACTTGTTGGACTTAGGATAAGAACCATCTCTCAAACCCTCGATTTAAAAATAGTTTGCCATAGGCTTAGAATTAGTTTTCTTAAGCAAATAGTTCAATAAAGCTCCAAAGATCACCATAGGGGCACAAGAGGGGTATTAGCTGTAGCTAGAGCTTGGAATGCTCCCCCTAAGTGACGAACCTAGAGGATGATCAAACTTAACCGAAAAGGAAGCAACAAACAACACACATGCAAATGCTATGCAATTACGGAATTTGAATCTAAGTTGCTTGCAAGTTTAAGCCGCTCTAAGGCTTTGTCACACGCTTGAGGGCGGTTGTCCCGACCGCGTTATCCAATCCTATGTGCATTACTATAGATTAAACATGATTATATTACAAATGAATGCATGGTTCACACAATCTCATTTTTTAGTGAAGTTTGAGTGATCAAGCACATTCAACTCGCTTCTCAACCTACAAAAGGTTGTTTCATCGAGTGGTTTAGTGAAGATATCTGCCAATTAATCTTCGCCCTTAACTCCAACTAGAGTGATGTCTTTCCTAGCCACATGATCTCTAAGAAAGTGATGGCGAATATCAATGTGCTTGGTGCGAGAGTGTTGAACTGGGTTGTTAGCAAGCTTTACGGTGCTTTCATTATCACACAAAAGTGGCACATCTTTTAAAACAACGCCGTAATCAAGAAGTGTTTGGGTTATGTATAAGATTTGTGCACAACTTTCTCCCATGGCAATGTATTCCGCCTCGGTGGTAGACAATGCCACACCGTTTTTCTTCTTGGAGGACCAAGACACAAGTGATCTTCATAGCAAATGGCAACCGTCGGAGGTACTCTTCCTATCAACCTTACACCTGGCATAATCCGAATCGGAATAGCCACAAAGTAGGAAGGGAGCTCCTTTGGGATACCAAAGACCAATGCTAGGGGTGTGCCTTATGTACCTAAGGATTCTTTTGACCGCACATAAATGCGACTCCTTAGGGCTTGCTTGAAACCTAGCACACATACACACACTAAACATGATATCCGACCTAGATGCGGTGAGGTAAAGTAAACTACCGATCATAGAACGATAGAGAGTTTGGTCAATCGTTTTACCTCCCTCATCGAGATCGAGATGCCCATTAGTAGGCATTAGGGTCTTGATTGGCTTGCAATCCTCCATCTTGAATTTCTTGAGCACATCATGATTGTACTTCTCTTGAGATATGAAGGTGCCCTCCCTCAATTGCTTCACTTGGAAGCCAAGGAAGAAGGTTAGCTCGCTAATCATTGAAATCTCGAACTCCTTGGACATCAATGCACCAAACTCCTTGCAATGGTCTTGGTTTGTTGACCCAAATATAATGTCATCGACATATACTTGGCAAACAAAGATCTCTCCATTAAGCTTCTTGGTGAATAGTGTTGTGTCGACGATCCCGATCTTGAAGCCCTTCTTGAGTAGGAAGTCTCTTAGCCTCTCATACCAAGCTCTTGGAGCTTGCTTCAATCCGTAGAGAGCCTTGGACAACCTATAGACATGGTTAGGCAAGTTTGGATCTTCAAACCCGGGAGGTTGTGAGACATAGACAAGTTCATTGATGAAACCATTTAAGAAGGCGCTCTTCACATCCATTTGAAAGAGTTTCATTTTGTGATGTGAAGCATACGCCAAAAGGATATGAATGGCTTCAAGTCTTGCAACCGGAGCAAAGGTCTCTCCAAAATCAAGTCCTTCTACTTGAGAGAACCCCTTTGCCACCAATCTTGCCTTGTTCCTCACAACAACGCCTTGATCATCTTGCTTGTTCCTAAACACCCACTTGATGCCAATGATTCTTGCTCCCTTTGGTCTTTCTTCAAGTGTCCACACTTGGTTCCGGGTGAAGTTGTTGAGTTCTTCATGCATGGCATTCACCCAATCCGGATCCGCAAGTGTGTCCTCAACACTAGTAGGCTCAACAAAGAAAACAAACGAGTGATGTTCAACATAAGATGCAAGTCTAGAGCGAGTCATTACTCCCCTTGATGGACTTCCTATGATTTGACCATGGGGGTGTGCTTGAAAGATAGGTGTTGATCTTCTATCATGAACTTGAGGAGGGGGACGTGGTGCTTCAACATTGCTTGCTTCGGCCTCGGCTTGATCTTGAGGGATGAAGGTATCTTCTTGAGCTTCCCTCACCTGATCTTCTTCAACTTGAGGCGTGCGAGGTGGAGAAGGATCTTAATTATCATCATCTTCTACTTCTTCCACCTCTTGCGGGTTGATAGCACCAATTGGCATATTCTTCATTTCCTCCCTTAGAGGTTCATCACTGTTGGCACAAGTTATGACCCACTTTTATATAACTAAAATGATGCCAATAACTTAGAATCAAGGAAGAAGCAATCATTGCATGAACATTCTTTATTAAATAACGAGTTCCACATGTCCATGAATATTTTAATGGAGATATGAAGAAATGGGACAAAAGACAAAGAGATCAACATGACAAACACTTCAGAACGAACAACCACTTCACATGACAGGTGGGACCAGCACCAGGATGGACAAGGTGGGCCAGGGGCCCATAGGGCCATTTGGCTGAACCACTCTTGGGCCCATCTGGCCCCCCCATTCAGACCCTGACCAATGGGCTACACCCACATGGCCAGGGAATGGCCCACTAGCCATAGGACCATTCGGTCGAACCACCACTTTGGTCGGTTGGGTCCCTCTCAACCTCCACAACAAAGCACACATGTTGGAAATCCAATCCGTCCATTCTAGGCGGTTGTATGGCAGTTTGATCCAAGGGAGGAGGATTGAAGCTCCCTGGATCGATGACGTGGCGCTGGAGTAGCCCCTACTCCACCTCCCACTATAAATAGAGGCCTAGACCTCCCTCTCTAATCATGATGTAATCCATACAAGCCATTGTTGCTATCAAGTGGAGATTAGTCTAGTGGTGTTCTCTAGTGTGGGAGTTAGATTTGAGTTGAGCTTTGCTCGGGCTTTCCGGAGTTGTCTTCCCGGAGGATCTGGTATCCCTTTTGTAAGACTTTACTTATTCAATATAATATTCCTTCCTTACTTTACTTAGTCTTTACTTTGTGCAATATTATACTTGTTATAGTATTGTTGTGGTTTATCTTGTCAATTAGTTATTATAAAGTAGATTGAGATTCTTGTGGCCTTTCCTGTATGCGATCATCGCCTGTCATAAGGTGTTCTAGTTGTAGTACACAATTAGAGTAGTGAGAATAGGTGTAAGCGTGGTGCTTATACTTAATCTTACCTTTGGTTATCGCTTGTTGCACGGATTGTTTGTAAAGCAAGGCATTGTATGAGTGAGTTCCAGTTTCGAGCAACCACATTCGAAAATCCTAAGAGTTTTCGAAGAAACACTAGACATCGTCTAGTGTCTCCTCGAAGGCCCGAATCGAACTCAGATCCACTCAAGGAAGGAGGTTCCACTTCGTCTATCAAGCAAGCTATGGCTCAAGAGGCTATTTCTGACTTCTCGGCTCCTTCAGTCGCTCACATGGCCCAAGGACCAGATGTTAATACAGGGGGGTGCTACCTTCGAGCTGCAGCCAGCTTTGATCAACTTAGTGCAAACCAATCCTTTTTGCGGGAAGTCCCATGAGGATGCTAATGCACATCTCCAGCACTTCTTGGAGGTAAGTGGCACCATTTCCATTAAGAATGTGGCACCAAATATCATTTGTCTCTGCCTTTTTCCGTTCTCATTACTCGGAAAGGCGAAGCAATGGTTCTATGCTCATTTTGAGGAAGTTGCCACTTTGGAGAAGTGTACCAATGCATTTCTCAAGTTCTTCCCGATGGGTAAAACCACCGCCCTTCATGGAAGAATTTCAAGTTTCCAACAACAAGCGGACGAGACTATTCCCGAAGCATGGGAACGTCTCCAGGAGTACATTCGGGAATGTCCTCATCATGGAATTCAAGATTGGCTCCTGACTCAAGGTTTCTACTATGGGTTAACACCAATGACCCGTAGTCACATTGATGCAGCTGCAAGAGGAGCATTCACTTCACTCAATGTCACACAAGCCAAAGATCTCATAGAAAAGATAGTGACAAATCAAGGGTGGAAGGATGAAAGGCTCCCAATTAAAAAGAAGGGTGCAGAAACCATTCATGAAGTCAGTGCACTCTCCACCAATATGGATCTCTTAATGAAGAAACTCGAAGAAAGAGCCAACTTCAAGAAGGATAGAGAAGCCATCCAACACTATGCCTCCATACGAGCCAACAAGACAAAACAATGGTGTGAGGTATGTGGTGGAAATCATTCGGGGAACAATTGTCCCGAAACAAACGAAGGCGTGAGCTTCATCAACAACAATGAGAATCGACCTCATCAAGCTGGATCGAAGCCTCGACCCTCCTATCAAAGTAATGAAGGTAAAATCTTTAATAATTTTAATCAACCTTCATTCAAAGATCTTGTCTTAAGCCAAGCTAGGATTAATGAAAGTTCAAACAATAAACTAGCTGCTAATGATAAGACCCTTGAAACTTTAAACAATAAAATGAATGACTTAGCTTCTGTTGTAAAGAGTCAATCAAACTTCAATAATATGATAGAAAGAAAATTGTCTCAATTAATATCTTCTCCTCCTTATCTTGGTAAATCCGAAAATGTCTCTAGTATAAATGCGGTAACCACGAGAGGGGGTAAGACCACTCGCGATCCACCGCACCCTAACACTTCAGGCAAAACAACAAAAGAAAAAGAAGTCGAAACAGAAGAACAACAGGAGGAAGAAGAAGAAGAACTTGCACCACTTCAGGACTCTATCAAGTTTCATGGGAAAACTGCCCCACATGAGTATTATGACACAAACGTACTACTACCATTTCCACGCAAGCCAAAAAGACAATCTTCAGATGATCGCTTCAGGAAATTCGTTGAGGTAATTCGTCAATTATATGTCCATATACCTCTACTTGATGCAATGCAGGTCCCTACCTATGCCAAGTATCTGTGGGACATCCTCAACAACAAAAGACCGTTACCCACTACCGAAGTCATCAAATTAACGGAGGAATGCAGCGCAGCTATACTCAACCAGCTGCCCTTGAAGAAGAAGGACCCAAGATGTCCTATCATTGATTGCTCCATCGGGACTCAACAATTTGAGCATGCTCTCTGCGACTTGGGAGCAAGCGTCAACGTCATGCCAAAGGTAGTTTTTGATAAATTAACTCACACTACCTTGTCCCCTACACCAATGTGCTTGCAGTTAGTGGATCAATCAATTCGCTACCCCGCGGGGATCGCTGAAAATATTCTCGTCAAGATACGAGAATTTTTCATCCCCATGGATTTCGTGGTGTTGGACATGGAGGTAGATAAAAGACCCCACTCATCCTGGGAAGACCGTTCCTCAGCACCGCCAATGCACACATTGATGTAGGAGCCGGAAAAATTCAGTTCAACATCAATGGAACCGAGACATTTCACTTCAAGCCAAAAGTCGAGCAATGCTCCATAGTCAAGGTATTTGAATGCGACCCATGTGTCAATTATACTTACCTAGCAAAATTGAAGCAACAACCTCAGGCGAAACCCAAATGGGTATGGCGGAAGAAGGTAATCAAGCCATGCACCACTCCACCTCAAGAACCTTAAAAGCAAATTCAACGGGCAAATGAGGAGGACGACCCTACTTCATATAATTGAAAGCATGGCTTCATAAAAAGGTAAGGTTCCTCTCTTTCTTTCTCTTTAATTCCTGAAATCTTTCTATAGTATAATCATATCTTTTAATTCCACAAAATAATCATGCTTAGCTATCATAAAATTTTAAAATGCAAAACTAATAATAAAATTTTGAACTTTTCTTGTCCACAACATTTTTGCATTGTGTCTAATTAAGCATAGGAGGCCTAGCATCCTTACACTAAGTCCATTAGAGGACTTAGTGGTTTGGCCGAATGGGCCCACAGGCCCACTGCCTCTGCCCTTGCTCACATTGGGATTCTCTGCCTTGGAGCAAAAATCCAAGCTTCTCTGACCTCTATAGGATTCGGCCGAATCCTCCTTCTCTCCTCTCCTCTCCTACTTTCTCCACCTCGAGATGCTTCATGTTTGATTCCCAAACAAATGAAGCTAGGAGCCAAGGAGGACATGTTTTGACTCTTTCCATCACCTCCTTGCCCCACTCCATCCTTCTCTCTCTCTCTCTCCATGCCATGCACAATTCTTATCCTTTGCATTTTCACTCCACCGTGAAGCATCTTGGCAAGAGATATTTGCTAATCCCTACAATCCAAACTACCACTCATCTTTGCCACAAATAAGATTGACATCACCATACCTCTTCTTATAATCAGTTTAACTCTTTTCATCTCTTATCTCAAGAAGTGTGTCACTATTTATTAGGAGCTTAAAACACTCCTATCATCACAAAAGACTTGTTGATCATGACACATTAGCAAATGACCATGCCATTCTCTCCAACCACTCAAAACCAAAAGGGAGAGCATCTCTGATCATTTTTCAGGCAGAGCAACATGACCCATGTCCTCTCCCTACTCTCCAGTTCTTTCACTTTGTCATGGTGCACCAAAGCAACCAAGGATGCATTCGGCCGAATCTAGGGGAGGTCCCCTCCTCCTAAATTTTGTCGAGCATCTCTGCCACACCACTATCTTGCAAAATAGGGACTTTGAGGCCATGTGTGGTGTTTGGCCGAATGGACCCACACCCCCATTTGCTCTCCCCTCTCTTCTGCTATATGAACACAAGTAGAGCCACTACCTCAGACACACACTCTCGAATACAGCAGCTCACAAAGCCAAAAATCCCTAGCCATCTCTTCGGTTAGCTTCAACGCTACTCAAGAAAAGGATTCTAGCTTAGTTAGCTAGAGTGATACAATGAAGTCTATTAAGAAAGAAATCCAAAAGGCTCGCAACTTGGTTAGTGGGAGTACATCCAGAAACTCCCAGAGAGAAAGCTCTTCCCAAGGCACCGGTAGCATCGGTGCCAGGGAGAAAGAAGAAGTGCCTGAAGAGGTACCTCATTTGGAGGCACTCATGGTGCCCCCAATGAGGGTCTATGATCAACAAAGTGATCTCTGGTTTGACCAACTAGAGCATCAACGATATCTATCTCTTCGGAATCGATCTTTTGAGCATACAAGAATAATGGATCCGAGTCTTCTCTCCAACGCAGGTATGACCACCAAGTTCGAAGTTATCTTCTCTACTCTTGGTTGGTCTAGCTTTTGGCAAATAGAACAATTTGGGATTGAATTGCTCACCATAGAATTTTTATGCTCTCTCCAAACCTCTAAGATTGGAACTACTTTTCACATGTTTAATCAAAGCTATAGTTTAACTTGGATTCATCTAAGTGCTGCTCTTGGTTTTGATAATTCATGTTTGATAGACTTAGACTTTGCCTTGCGTAGTTTCAACAAAAGGAAATTTTGGTTCTCTATTTCTGCTCTAAAAGATTGCTCAAATCCTAAATCCGAGGAAATTCACAATCCAACCCTTCATTTCATATATCTTTGGATAAAAATGACTTTGTTTCCTGAAAGTAATGCTAACTTGATAAATGACATGGAATTAAAATTACTCTATGCCATGGTCAACAAAATTCAAATCTCTCCTGTTAAATACTTAGTAGAGTTTTGGCAAAGTTCAATTGAGAGTAATGAGCCTATTCAATTCACATCTTTAATTACTCGTCTTGTCGAATCAATGAACCTACTAAATGGCACACATCCTTTTGTTTACATCTCTGCTCCGTTAGCTATGATTTCTGAAGAATATCTTAAGCATGCTCATGTTCAAATGCTAAAAAGAGACGCCAATGGTGACTTAAAAATGATTTACAGTGGCCATACAATTGAGGTGTCTCTTCCAAATAGGCAACTTCAATTGTATAGGACCTAAAAGCTAACCCTTAATTTAGATCAAGGAATTGGGAAAAGAGATTTTGCAGGCTCAAACAAGAGAACTCAGGAGGGGCTACACTTTGTTCATCTTGAGCAAGGTGGTCCTTCCCAAGGAGCTGTTGGCGAGGAGGAAGACGATGCATCTTCCGATCCTATGCACACTTCCAGTGGCATGCCTCCTCGCCCATCACGCCCGCAACAACCACGAGCATCCACACAAGAAAGGAGGCATCGTGGGTTGCGGCAAGAATTCGATCACCTCACCAATAACCTTGGTGAGTTGCGTGTTGAGCACGATGAAACAGCGCGCATCGTCTAGCAAACCACCGAGAACATTCAAGCAATGCAAGAAGAACAACAACGATATTGGGACTTCTGGTGGCAACAACATCCACATCCGCCGAATTATTAAGCAAAAGACAAGCTTGGGGGAAATTCTCTCCCCCCACTAAGATAAGTTTTCAATTCAGCATTTTAATTATGCAAGTTAAATTTCATAATTTTAATTCTAGCATTTTATCTTTGCAAAAAAAATATGAAAACTAAAAAAAAGAAATTTTCCTCTGTAAATTAATTAAGTTTTATTTCCCTTAAAATAAAATTGTTCCATAGTATCTACCTTTCATATGGAAATGATGAATAGTTGCTCTGCCAAATACTTCTCTAGTATTTAGTTTACAGCTTGATATTTCTCTAAGTATGAATTACTCGGCTTAAAAGAAACCATCATGAGCCCCAAACTGCTGTGGGTTGCAAATGTTGTAACTAAGTCTAAGTTGTTGTGAGACATGATATGACAAGATGAGAGCTGCTATAATATTGTTCTAAGCAAGAATGATTATCGGAGTTTTATTTATTAAAATGATAAAACAACTTCTTGTTCCTCAATGGTGAAAATTCCCACCAAAGTCATACATGATCTTTCATGATATAAGCTTTCTACATAAGCTGCTTACTTTGTGTTAAGTTTGCTCAAGTTTTGTGACCCTTGTTGAGAGATTTATCATGCTCTCAAGATCAAGATCACATACACGCCACATATACATGCTGCTTCTACACTGGAAGTACGCAGAAACATGTCTTACATTCCCACATAGTTCATACTCCATGCTCTAAGTAGAAGAACTCTCTCTAGTTTATTGTTAGAAAATGAGACAGACTATGCAAAATTTCAAGGACATTTTGTAGTCCTAATCTTTTTATCAGATGTCCAAAGCTCCTCGAAAAAAATAATGAAAAAAATGAAGATGATGAGCATTTCCAAAGCTCAGAGAAAACTCAGAGAATAGCTATGTCTCAAAATAATTTTAGGAAAGAGAGATTATCCACAAATAGGAGTATTGATCATTCACCATGTTTCCACACACTTGCACATCTTGATCTAAGAGTATGACATTTCTCTCTTTGGGTCCGAGATTTGACTTTACAATATATGCAAGGTAAGTTTGCTACTTCTTTGGTCCCTACCTACAACTCTACATAAGCTTTTAGAGATAGGATAAAAGAAGGCAAACTTTTGATATATGCCTTGGTGAGGAAACATACACCTTTTGAGCGACTCGAGAGTACCATCTGAGGAACATTAAGTTTTCTTTTACAAAACATTGCAAAACCTATGATATGAAACTTGTGAAAGAATAAGAAAACTAGCGCTCAAATCA
Source organism: Microstegium vimineum (assembly GCA_022036555.1). Lineage (NCBI taxonomy): Eukaryota > Viridiplantae > Streptophyta > Magnoliopsida > Poales > Poaceae > Microstegium > Microstegium vimineum. The sequence goes on along the minus strand of CM039135.1, from coordinate 16,680,598 downwards.
AGTTATTCTATCTCTCAATCGCCCAAGACAAAGGAAAAAGCTATAAGCCCCATGGAGGACTAAGGTAATATGGGTGAATCTTTATTGCTGAATTTTTCAGACAAAAGAGACGTATGATTGTTGTAAATTTAATACTCTTGAAATATGAAGCATTTCAACAACTCCTGGTCCACCATGCTAAGTTTAACTGTTTGCTCGGGACGAGCAAAGGTTTAGCTTGGGGGGATCTTGTTGGCACAAGTTATGACCCACTTTTATCTAACTAAAATGATGCCAATAACTCAGAATCAAGGAAGAAGCAATCATTGCATGAACATTCTTTATTAAATAACAAGTTCCACATGTCCATGAATATTTTAATGTAGATATGAAGAAATGGGACAAAAGACAAAGAGATCAACAAGACAAACACTTCAGAACGAACAACCACTTCACATGACAGGTGGGACCAGCACCAGGATGGACGAGGATGTCCATTCTAGGTGGTTGTATGGCGGTTTGATTCAAGGGAGGAGGATTGAAGCTCCCTGGATCGATGACGTGGCGCTGGAGTAGCCCCTACTCCACCTCCCACTATAAATAGAGGCCTAGACCTCCCTCTCTAATCATGATGTAATCCATACAAGCCATTGTTGCTATCAAGTGGAGATTAGTCTAGTGGTGTTCTCTAGTGTGGGAGTTAGAGTTGAGTTGAGCTTTGCTCGGGCTTTCCGGAGTTGTCTTCCTGGAGGATCTGGTATAAGCTCTTGTATCTTTTCCCTTTTGTAAGACTTTACTTATTCAATATAATATTCCTTCCTTACTTTACTTAGTCTTTACTTTGTGCAATATTATACTTGTTATAGTATTGTTGTGGTTTATCTTGTCAATTAGTTGTTATAAACTAAATTGAGATTCTTGTGGCCTTTCCTGTATGCGATCATCGCCTGTCATAAGGTGTTCTAGTTGTAGTACACAATTAGAGCAGTGAGAATAGGTGTAAGCGTGGTGCTTATACTTAATCTTACCTTTCGTTATCGCTTGTTGCACAGATTGTTTGTGGTATCTAGCAAGAGGTGACAGCCT
>CM039135.1:15988048-16079433 GCA_022036555.1 Microstegium vimineum | reverse complement strand
ATAATCTAGTGGAACTCATATCATGTGTGTGCATATATTAGCTTCTCATTATTCTACCTCCTAGATCCTTCCCAGTGGTAAAGTATAAATAACGATACCTAAAACTTTCCTATGTGAAATGCTACAACAGGTGTATTTTATACAACATGTGTTTATTTGCAAGCACACAGATAAAAGTGATATATCTCTTTGGAGTAAGTGTCATGAGTATAAGTACTACCATGTCTCTATTGTCATGTTAGGGATGACAACCTAGCTTAAGTGATGTTAGTAGATGTGACGTCATTTCTGGCGCCGTTGCTAGGGATCTCTCAACCTAGTGATGACATTAGAAATGCAACAGTGGAATCAAGTTCAAGTCGCTCCCATGGAAGCTTAAACGCACGTCACCAAGCCTAGTGAGAGTCTGATGCATGAAGATGAACAAACTACACCAACACAAGAGTAAGAACAAGAGCAAGATCATCCTATGGATGAAGATGATGATGCACCCCATCTCAACTTGGAGGGTGCGAACACATGGTGGATAAGTACCCATGTATGTTCAGCTTTGATGACGAGTGATTGACCAACACTTGAGTGTTTCAGTTTGAGTGGTTTATTCTAACCCTTTGCGAAAGCAAAGGTGTGCATGTCTATCGGTTTGTGGTGTGCAGGTGCTATGCCTAGTGACAGTGGTCAATGGCATGGAGAAGGTCGAGTAGAGGCTTGCCGTGCCGATGGACGGAGAGCGGTGAAGGGTGGAAGCGGGGCTCGGACTGAGGGACCATGGGCGCCGGCGGACTAGCTGTGGTGGCTAGTACTTGGCACCGGCAAGTGCGAGAAGACATGGAGGTAGACCGAGTCGACCGAGTCAAGACGGTGGACGAGCGGGTCGAGCAGAGGCTCATGGAACTCGGTGTCCGACCGGGCGAGGACAAGGTGGCTCAAGTCGAGTGGTTTGGTGGTTTGGGCCTCAAAACCATCGGTGGACGGTTTCCGAGTTTGGGCCTCAAAACTCGGGGTTCGGTAGTAGAGCCCAAAGCTACCGGTGGCGGGTTTCCTGGGTTTGGGCCTCTAAACCTAGGCAGAGCTTTCGAGGAAGCAGGGATGGCACGTGGCGGAATCCTGGAGGTTGCGTCGAGGAGACGGCAACTCCCGGCAGGAAGCGGGGCTGTCTATTCAAAATGCGGGAGATATTTTCTGGAGCTTGGACTGCAATGCTTAGGCTAGGTAGTTAACTCAATGTATCTAGGGGGGTCTTTGGGAAATAGCCAAAGCCTGATAAGTAGGGGGTGAAGGGGTATCCCTCATCCCACTTCTCGAACCCTAATCATTTGCCCGAACTCTCTCTCTCTAACCTCTCTCTAGTTCATGAGGTCCCTAGGTTGATCTCTCCAACCTTTGTAAGGATTTGCACTTTGTTTTCGGTGGGAATCGGAGGCCTTACCCTCCATAAGCCATGGCGGCTTTGATTACTTGATCGCGTCTCTCGTTTTGCTTGTGTTCTTCGCGTTTTGCTTTTGCTCCCTCTTTGTCCCCGAGATGAAATCTCTTTGTAGGTAGTAGGTCATGCAAATCCGTTTGAACCAAGTTGTTTGTAGTCATGAGGAGCATCTTTGCACCGAAGGGTTTCTCCTCAAACCCCACGAGTACGCAGATCAGGAATTTTCTTTGCGGAGTTCTTCGTTCTTGAGTTTTCTCTCAAATCTCTTCTCTCCCCGTTACTCTAAACCAAATTGAGCGATGATTTCTTCGGGATAGCTCCCCAACTGTACAAGGATCATGCCTACAAAGTTTGGTTGCAGTTGGAGTTCATTTTGTTGAATTTTGGGAAGATTTGGCGGAGTGAAAACGTTTTTTCGGGTTCACTGTGCAGATTTCGGGGGCGTTGGACGCTCGGACGCAGGGTCTGGACGCTCCACACAGGGTCTGGACGCTGCCCGCTCCCGAGCCGAGCGTTCGTCGCCTAGGGCTGTTTCAGGCTGTTTTTTTCTAGGTGCGACGGACTGAGTCCGTCGCCCTGATCAGCGTCCGTCGCCCTTCCATCAACGTTTTTCAGGTTTTTCTTCGCGACTGTTTTGGCCGTTCTCCCTCGCCCGGACTCCGAATTGAGTTCCGTTTGTTGCGTTGGTTTCGTAATCACGCAGGGAACTTGATGAAGCACTTGTGAGACCTGTTCTCATAAGAACTTTTGGGTGATCTCTCTTCTCTTCTCTGTAGGGTTTGAGAGCCACACTATTGGTCTCTCGGTTTGAGTTTTTGGTTTCCAGAAGATCCGCTGTACCTCTTGGTCATCACCAAAGGTATCCACCCTCTCTAGGGTCATGATCTTGCTGGTGGAGTAAGCTTGCTTGCTGGAATTGTTTTTGGGAAGAGTGGTCCGAATATTTCGAGAGAAATTTGAGGCTCCCATTCACCCCCCTCTGGTCGCCGTTCTCGGTCCTTCAATTGGTACTAGAGCCAGTTAAGGATCAATCAATCTTACATAGTTCTTGATCTGCGAAGGCGAGATGGAGAGAGGTGCTGGTAAACCTCCTTACTTTGATGGAAACAACTTTGCCTATTGGAAGGTGCGCATGTCCGCTTACCTCCAAGGGCTTGACACAAAGTTTTGGGAGATTTGTGAGAATGAGAACTACATGTTTCTTGAGGCTCAGATCACCGATGCCCAGGTGACACAGCATGCGTCAAACGCAAGAGCCCGTAGTATTCTCTTCTCTTGTTTGTCACTTCCGGAGTTTGAGCGGGTTTCGAGTCTCACTACGGCACGGGAGATCTGGCAAACACTCTTGAGATATCATGAGGGCAACCCTCAGATCAAGTCCAGACTCTTCAACACGTACCGTAGAGAGTACGAGAACTTTGGTCAGTTGGCCGGCGAATCTGCTGACGGGATGTTCACTCACTTCCAATCTATCGTCAACAAGATGCGTGCTAATCGAGCCAACTTGCCTTATGATGATCATGAGATGGATATCAAGCTTTTGCATGCTCTTGATCGGAAGGTATGGGAGATGAAGGTGGCTGCCATCCAGGAGTCACCGGGCTATGATGCCCTAATCGTGGACGAGCTGTTCAGCAAGCTCAAGTCCTCGGAGATTGACTACCAGACCCCGGCCAAGCTTGAAAACCCGTCAAAACCTTCTATGGCGTTGGTTTCTGGCCCCGGCGGTACGTCTTCTTCCTCCTCTGACCCTTCACACTCCTTGTTTGCTTTGTCTCTGATTTCTATGACAGAGGAGCAAGAAGAGGCTCTCGGAGATGACGAGCTGGCCCTAGTCATCACTAGGTTCTCACAGTTTCACAACAACCATTTGAACCGACGACGAGGTGGCTCGGCCAAGGGGTGCTACCCTTGGGGTGATGAGGATGACTTCATCGCAAACTGCCCCAAGAAAGCTGCAAGTGACTTCACCAAGCGCAAGGACAAGCGCGAGCACCACTTTGAGGACAAGCACAAGCCCAAGGGCGGCTACCACCGAAGGTCCTCCAAGAAGGTGATCGACAAGGTGAAGGCCAAGCACCGAGCCTTCCTCGCCTCCCTCAGCGACATCGATGCCTTCTCCGACGGAGGTGCTTCCTCAAGCGATGATGAGTCGAAGGGAAAGGTTGAGGATAAGTTCAATGACCTGTGCTTCTATGCCGACGCCAAGCACGGTGGCTTTTGCACCATGGCGATTGAAGAAGGCAAGGTCGGCAAGCGCAAGGATGGCCCTGACTACGACTATGACTCCGACACACCCGAGGTATCACCCACCATCGAATCCTTCTCTCTCGAGCTTGAGTCTCTGAACAACACCTTGATGAGTCAGGATGCGTTGCTCAAGCGTGCCACTTGTGAGAGGAATGATTTTAAGGCGAAGTACCTTAGCACGCTTCATGAGCTAGAGTTTGCTAAGGCACAAGTGGTGGTTACCAAGGAGGTAGAGTGTGATGCTTGCGCCATTCACATGTCTAGTCTTGTCACTCTCTAGGTCAAGTATGACACTCTACTTGAGGAGGTTAGTGAGCTGAAGGATAGGCCTAGCTTACTTGGTGCGTGCAAGTCTTGCTTAAGCTTGCGTTCTGAGCTGGCACAGAGAGATGCTAGGATTGTTGTGCTAGAGAAGGTCAGCTCAGATAGCACTAGAGAGTTGGATCCCTTTGAGGCTTTGGAGCTTGAGATCGCGTCGTGCAGACACGACAAGATGCGTACCGAGGAAGAAAACACATACCTTCGGTCCATCTTGAGCTGGGTGTCTTGCAGAGAGCCGCAGTTAGGGATGATTCTTAGCCAATGCAAAAGGGCTGGCAGCACGGAGTAGGCTTTGCTATAGGTGGGAAGGACGATAGCATGTTCGGTAAGATCGGTGAGTGCAGTGGTTTGAGTGAGAATGAGAAACCCACCACAACTCTCAAGCTTACCAAGATCACTCCACCTAAGCCTACCAACCCATCTGAGTTTCCTGTGAGAGATGGTGTGTTTGAAGAGCCACCCAAATCCACTCCATAGAAGCAAGTGTGGATTGCTAAACCGAACCATCTTCGCAACCCACTTGACACAATGCTAGACATCTCTAGTGATCCCCTTCCTAAGAAAGCTAGAGCCACCCAACCCAACAAGAGAGTGTCTACCAAGAGTGTGGTGAGGTACCATTGTGAGTATTGTGAGTGGGATGGGCATTTGGCTGAGTTTTGCTAAAGGAGGAAGAGAGATGATCAGAGGCAGTTTGAGTTGAACAACCGGGACATGTACCACCCACCAGTTGGGGTGCGTGAACCGGAAGTTCAGAGGCGCACTACTAGGCCTAGAGGTACAATGCCTCAAGGTGCTAGGCCTCAGGAGGTGAGACCATGCGGTGGTCGTGCCCGACGAGGTACCGGTCGTGAGCCATACGGCTATGGGCCTCGTGGCAGTGGCTTCACTCCACCCTTCTCTAGCGGACCACGTTTTCCCTATCGTGGTGATCGCTATCCCTTTGTGGGGCAGGAGATGTTTGATTTTTCTCCTAACTCATTCTTTGGGCAAATTTGACAACACTGGTATCCTTCACAGTTTACTAACCCAAGTGTTGCACCATTTGCTCACCCTATGTATTTTTATTGATATAGGAAGGAGGACTGGAGGAGACTTGGCTTGTGGATTCCGGATTCTCACGCCATATGACCGGAAGTGCCAAGTGGTTCTCCAGCCTTGATCCCGTGCGCTACACCGAGTATATCACATTCGGGGACAAGAGAAAAGGTAAGGTTGTCTCTCGAGGGTCCATTCGAGTGAACTCTTCTTTTGTCCTCAACGATGTTGCTTTGGTTGCGAATTTGCATTTTAACCTTCTTTCGGTTTCGCAACTCCTTGATGACGGTTTTGATGTGAGTTTCAGGCCTAATCTCTCTCGGATTTTGGACTCTCGTGGTGAGCTTGTTTGTCGGATTTTACCCTTTGGGACGGTTTTTCATGCGGATTTTACTATCTCTTCCGGACCTTCTCGTTGTCTTCTTGCCGGTTCTTCTTTCGAGCTTTGGAAGTGGCATAGGAGATTGGGACATTTGAGTTTTGACTTGCTTGCAAGGCTTAGCTCAATGGACCTTATCCAAGGATTGCCAAAGCTGAAGTTTGAGAAGGATTTGGTTTGCCATCCTTGCAGGCATGACAAGATGGTTGCCGCTTCCCATCCTCCTGTGACTGAGGTCATGACCACTCGACCCGGCGAACTCTTACACATGGACACAGTGGTCCAGCTCGGGTCAGGTCGGAGGGAGGGAAGTGGTATGTGGTTGTAGTCGTTGATGACTATTCGAGATACTCTTGGGTGTTCTTTTTGGAGAGTAAGGATGAGGCTTTTCGACTTGTTTGAGATCTGATTTTGAGATTGCAAAATGAGCTACCTAAGAATGCCATGAGAGCTATCCGCAGTGACAATGGCACAGAATTCAAGAATGCTCACTTTGCAACTCTTTGCTCTTCTTTGGGTCTCGATCACCAGTTTTCCTCACCTCACACTCCCCAACAGAACGGTGTTGTTGAGCACAAGAATCAGACCCTTGTTGAGATGGCCAGGACGAAGCTGGATGAGCATAGGACTCCTAGGCATTATTGGGCCGAAGCACTCAGTTCTGCTTGCTATGTCTCCAATCGCATTTTTCTCCGAGCTTTCAAGAAAAAGACCTCTTATGAGTTGCGATTTGGGAGACCACCCAAGGTAAGTCACCTACGGGTGTTTGGGTGCAAGTGTTTCATCCTCAAGAAGGGCGGTAAGTTGGACAAATTTGAGTCTCGGTCTTCTGACGGTATCTTTCTTGGTTATTCTACTCACTCTCGTGCTTATCGTGCACTTAACCTTGAGACTAACCGAGTGATGGAGACTTGTGAGATTACTTTCGATGAAACTATGCGCTGTGTTTTCACTACTTTTGAGCTTGCAGGTGATGATGAGGTGAACACCAGCATCTTTATGGAGGAGGAGCAGGACGATGCCGATTGGGGTGATCCCGAGCCGACTCCACGGCTGCCCCCGTCGACCGTTCGACGTCTACTTCGGCTCATGGCCCCGACCCGACTACTTCCTCTACATGAGGGTCGTTCGAGCAGCTTCCTCGGTCTGTGCCTGTTGCACCGGAGGGAGCTCCATCTGTTGTTGAGGGGGGGACCACTTTGTCCAGGCAGGCTCCCCGGCACATCCAGCGGCAACACCCGCCGGAGAATATCATCGACGATATTGACCGTCGAGTCACGTGGTCCATGTCCTATCTCTCCCACTTTGCTCATTCGGCTTTTGTCGCTTCTTTTGAGCCCCGAGATGTTGGACTGTTGACACAAAAAGTGACGTACTGTGTCTCACACACAACAAGCCGGAAAGCGTGACTTCAAACGGATGCCCGGGTGCTTCGAGAACCAAAACGTGCCAGTCAGTTTAACCTGAAACTAACAAGGGATGAAAGTCATTATATACAAACTGGAACATGCCGGATAATACCAGACAGTTCCATATGTATGGCCCTGAAGCCACTTACAATGACATACAACTATAAAAGCTGTCTGCCAACAGGTTTTATGGAACATTCGGCTAAAACAGACATAAAGCACGTGAGCCACCGATTGCCGAATGCGCATGCATGGGAAAAGGACGTACGAACGACTCATAGTTGAATATAAGTTAAAGCATAACCAATCTCGACATTCAGCCGAATTGGGGTCCATGATGAAGGAAATACGTAAACAAACATGATCAAACTAATCTAAAGTCTGCATCTGCCGCACGATACCTAGCGTCATCAAAGCTTAAACATAGATAGCATGCATGAACCCGCAACATGTAACAGTCTAGATTCAAACTAATTCAGCTATTATAGATGTAAGATCTACTTATGGAAACAACGTGAAAGTAACAACTCATTGTAACATGAATAGATCTATATAAGTTAACAAGAGCCGAACCGTATTAATCTAGATTGGCCAAAGGAGTGTTTGCAAGTATGTAAAGATTATCTAAAACATGCAACACGATAACTTAATGAATCCAATAGATCTCGCCAAATCTACGAGAGCCGATAACTATCTTGCTTATGCTAAGCATATCGAGCAAACACCCGCCGCACGGTATTTACTTGTAAACAAAACATAAGTAAAGACTTCTTGATCATCAATCAAGGATCCACTGCACGATCATTGACAATAAACAAGACTACTTGCATCAATATCTAAATCCACCGCATGATACTAGACATGATAACAAGGTTGCCAAGACATACGGAGGTCGACAGATCGATGCTTCCTCTCGAAGAACTCGACGACACGACAAAAGGACTCGAAGTTGGCATGGGGCCGGTTGTATTGATTTGGTTATGAACACCTTTTACAATAGCTAAGGGCTTATATTTATACCCTGGCTATAACATGAGTCCTAAGAGGACACGGTTACAAAATATTAAAGGAATAAATACAATATTTTGACTTTGGTTTCCTTCGGAGTCCTCATTGCCTTAATTATCGCAACTATCGTTACTAATTCGGCTCTCACTTGCCGCCTTTGTCGCTCCGGTGGAAACCGCCCTTGTTCTAATTAACCGATTGTGATCGACTGCCGAATCTGAGAATTAACCGACTGCACAGACTCTGCCGAACGCTTCTGGGCATCTACCTTCACCGACTGATCGTGCACTGGACCACTTGTCATCGTGCAAAAATCCGGTGTTAACACATGCCCCCTCAATTTCAGAATAAAAGTCGTTTATTCTAAAATGGACCGCAAGCTTCCTTTTCCCCTTAGGTTTATAATGTTCAACACCGCAGCCGCCACTCAAGAAATCCACACTTCTCAAATCTGCATCGATCCTTCAATGGCAACCCAAGATGAGATCCCAGAGGTAAAATTCCAACTCATTTTCTCGTGCATTCGGCAATCCCTGATCGGTTCCCCTGCTTCTCTCTCAACTTATCCGCTTTCTTGATTCCATTATTTTTTGAAGGAATACAAGAATGAGATTTTGATTCCTTATGCCGCAAATCCTGATTCCTACCTCCTCGGTCCCATGGGCAATCCTGACCCAACTGAGATCATCGAGAAGGAAAATTTGAGGATCCCTTTCAAATCTGGAGTCACCCCGCCAAATCAATGGCCAAACACCTTCAAGACTTGGCCGCTTCCTCTAATAGCCGGATGGCGAAATTGGTACCACAGGATGTCAGATAAGAACAAAAGCAGTTGGGACAGCCAAGACATCAACCACTATCTAGAGCTATCTTTATCAGAAATGCCCAGAAACGAACCCCTCCTGATAGCAGCCTCTCATTTCTGGTCCAACGCCATCAACGCCTTCGTCTTCGGCCATGGTATGATGACTTCGACCTTGGCCGACGTATTCATGATGACTGGCCGGAATGTATCCAAGACAGTACACCCTTGCCAGTATAAGGGTAAAATCAACCCGAGAGCTATCAAATCTGGAGGTGGATGGGTTGGGTACATTCAGATCTATATGGAAGCATCTGGCGTTGTTTCTGAAAAAGCAAGCAGGGCTTTTATGAACATGTGGCTATCTAGATTCATCTTCTGTGGAAAATCCAACGAGCCAACCCTAAATCACATGATAATGGCTGAGGATTTGGTTGTAGGCACACTAATCCCTCTTGGTAAATATCTTTTAGGATCTGTTTACCATATGATGCATCAAATTACTGTCCAAATGTACCATGGCAAGGGTATCTCTTGTGTGAGTGGCCCCTGGTGGTTCATTCAGATGTGGTTGCAACTTTATATGCATCAAGTGGTGTTTATACCTCTTCACAATCTAAGCTTCCCTTCGGTTAATTATGCCGAGGGTGATCCAACAACAACCAAGAGCTGCCAAACCTATGGAGAAGCATCATCATCCATCAACATTGACATGGATATTGGTCACCTCTTCAAGTTGTTCTTCAAAGGTTTCAATAATGTGCTCTAGCTTCCCTATAGAGAAAATGATGATCTGACCTTCCCTTATAAATTCAGCTATGAGTCTGGCTATTCTGATAAGGTATCTACTGAAATTTTTAACTCCTTCATCAAGCCAAGCATCCCGCCAGCCGAATTTCATCATGGAAGAATGGTGCAGCCTACCTATGAATTTTACAATCCCAATGTGGCATCCAGGCAATTAGGATGTGGACAGCTGCCCCCAAGACCTTTCTTTTCATCAATCATAAGATACAGGGAGCGGATCACCAATGAAACAGAAGCTAGAAAAGTCTTTGAGCTTGGACAAGATTTGCCAATATATGAACCTTCCCCATTTGGACTAGTGGATGATGCCCATCCCCTTTTCTCTGCTTGGTGGCAAGAGTGGCACAACCACATTTTTAACATACCAGTTCATCCCTTATGCCAAGACTTATATTCTCAATTTGCTCCTGAGAGTGAGGTAATCTCATTGCATTAGTTATTTCTTGTTCTTGCATTCATCTCCTATTCTGAAATCTGGCTATGTATAGGATTCTGAGCCTATTCCTCCCAATAAAGCAGTGGAGTATTACAAAGCTGGGCCTAAACCTGCATTGGGCTACAATGCTCCCACTCTAACAATCTTCATGAAGACCACTGCAGTGCCAGCTACTGCTCCTTCCGAAGAAAAAGGCAAGAGGAAAATACTTGAAGACATTCATGTGACCAGAAAAGTGAGGTCCAAGAAATCTCAGAGATCTCCCAAGGTATGAGTTTTATCCAGTAATAAACTTCACTTTGGAATAAAACTGCTTGTTCTTACATTAACCATCTTCATTGCAGCCACATGTCAATATCTCTAGATCAAGCAATGCTCCACCGACAGTAGACATTCCTCTTACTGAAGATGCAGAAACCCAGCCATCAGCAGAAGTTCATGAAACTGAGGACACTGAAACTGATAAAGCCGAAAGCACTGATGCTCAAGAAACTGCCGAGCGCATTGGTAATATTATTCGGCTAAGCACCTTCCTCTTTTATATATCATTCAATTCCTGCTTATGTATTTGTACTGTTGAAAACAGACAAAATTTTATACAATTTAGCAGAAGAACACTCTTCTAGACCGGCTCCAGATTCACCTCCTCAAGGCACCCAGTCAAGTCAACCAGGCCAAGGCACACCACATCTTGAGGCTCAATCAACCCAGCAGGTAATATATTACCTCAAACCATCTGCTCTTCAACAATTTTTGCATCGGTCTGCACAACATTTCATCTCTAATGCGCTGTGCTTGGGGCGTTGAGGGTGCCGGCATGTCACGGAGCAGCATCGCGGCTGCCACAACATTCTGGCTGGCGCGATTGTAGATGTGGCGCTCATTAGCTCCTTCCTTGATGATTTGTCGATGGACGTCGCGGGCCCGGGCGCGGGCTCCTCCACCTGGTGGTTGTTCCTGATCTTGCTCGAGGGCCTGCCCGAGCTGTTGGAGTCGTAGACGCTCCTCCTCGAGCTTGGTGAGCAGCTCTCGGACTTGCGCGATCTAGGCATCCCGAGGTGGATCAGCTTCGGCTGGGATCGGGAGGTCGGCGGCTCGTGCTGGGGGAGCGTCGGCCCCTCCTCCTGGATCAGCATCTGCGGCGCCGGAGGTGTCGTCCTGGGAGTCGACTGCCTCGATGAGGTGGAAGCACTCCCGTGTGGGATCGTAGTCCTCATCGAGAGAATCTGGGTCGGGGCGGCTCTGGTAGAAGTTGGGGGAGGATCCCCCGTGCTCCTCCTCTAGTCATTGCCGCAGAGTGTCCCAGGTGTAGCACCCGGGGATAGGAGCTTGTCGCAACTCCGAGCGCTCACCCGATGGATGGGTGGTGGCGAGGCTCGTCGTTGCGCGCAGTAAATCCCTTGGGAACTCGCGCTGCGCCTGCATCCTCGAGTTGATCATGGTGGAGAAGAGTCTGGCGATGTTGTGGAGCCCATGCGGAAGTGCGCTGCGCGGCGAGGAGACCGAACACGGTGGAGAGGCTGTGGGGGCCCTCCACGGCGGCAGCGCGAAGAAGTCGAAGTCGGGTCCGGCGAGGAATCCTCCTTCGACCCCCAAGCGTGGGTCAAACAGGCTCTCGAAGGGAGTGGCTGTGTCACCAGCTGAGGCCGGGGGAGTAGCGGCAGGTGTCGCGCCATCCGCGCGGCTGTGGCGGAGTCGTTCGTGCCTCCTCCTGGTCACAGGCGGAAAGAGCGAGCGGTGGGACCGTTGCGAGGTCCTCCTTGGCCCCGGTGTAGCAGGGCCGCTGCTACCCTCCTGACCTCTGGAGAGTAGAACCATGTCGTGGCTAGGGCCCAGGGATAGAAACTCTAGGCTCGCGAACAAGATGATGGTGGTGAATGGAACTGGCGGGATGGTAGATTCCATCTGGAAGAGAAGTTGGGAGTTGATCGACACGCAAAGCCCCCCTACCTGGCGCACCAAGTGTCGGTGCTTTGACCCAGGGGGTCAATCACCAACTAGTGAATTTGTGTATTGTGTGCTCCCTCTCCTAGATGTGATGCAAGAAGAACACAATATTTATCCTGGTTCAGGCAAAAGAAGGCCCTACGTCCAGCGGGGAAGGATGAACTGTATTATCTTGCACCGAAGTGCTCGTACAGGGGGGGTACAAGCTAGTTACGCGGATGAACTCGAGAGAGGTCAAGGCCTAGAGCTAGCAGGGCTACTCTAGGTGAGTCAGTTGATTACTTGAGATGTTGATCAGGCAAGCGAGTGGTTTGTAGGGTGTGCGGAAGACTTGCTGTCATTGGTTTTGGTGAGAGTTCGTGTGTGATTGCGGGTAGAGTCGATGATCGTCTCTTGTCCCATGTGTCGTCTGTGTCGTCTCTCTCTCTCCCTCTTCTATTATCCCAGCGTCCCCTTTTATAGGCCAAGGGGAGGCTTAGGGTTACAGGAACCTAGTACGTATCGGAATGGGAGACATGTCCGATCGCCATGCCTGCGATGAGACGTCGATCGCTGTAGCGGCATGTTACTTCTGTACTTTCGGTGTTCCGAGGTATGGTGATGGCAGACTGGTCATCGCCGGGCGGTATGGCGTGGAACCTGCGAGTTCCACAGTTGAAGCGGGATGGATTGGACGGGTCCCATGCCGCAACAGTCGGGGATGAGGATCGAGCCCCCGGGTCGAGGGGTATCGAGGCTTGCGTGACCTCGACGTATCCCTGAGGATGCGGTCGAGGGCTACCTCACCCAAGATTCGAGCGGGTTCTCCGTACCCGAGGCGTGGCTGCATTAGTTGTACGGTCGACGGGTAATCCGAGTAGGGGTGATGACTTGACGGATTTGACTGAGGTAGTGAGCGCCCATGGCATTAGGTGGGGGCGGATTCCATCATAGGATCCCCCTTTTTCCCATACCTGGAGCAGGTGAGCTGATCGAGCCTCCTGTTCGGGGGTCGTTCGTTCGACCCCCTGTCCCTCATTTCGAGGGGTTGAAGTCGAGGGGGGGGGGAGGATCGACCTCTCTCCGGTATTCAAAAGGTCGAGGTTGGGGGTCGTTCGTTCGACCCTCCCTCCGTCGATCGAGGGGTCGAGGTTGAAGGTCGTTCTGCCTTCCGTCCCTCTGATCATGGTCTGCCTTCCGTCCCTCTGATCATGGGCTGGCCCATGATTTGGCCACTTCTGTTGGTGGGGTAGGCCTCCGCCTGGCGGGCCTTCCTCCATTGCTCGGTCGACTGTTGGGTTTCGCCTGGATGCTTAAGCGTTAGGTTATCGTGGGTTAGGGTACCCCTTATCTTTGTACCCGACAATTTTGTTTCTGAACAATTGATTGTTATTACTGCCTTGCCTCTTATATATTCCTGCTTGTATGATAGTGTAATCGGCTCCGTTGTTTTTCTCGATCACAGGATAGCGGGATTCCTCCTTAGCTTTCAAATAACCGATCGTTGTCAGTTTAGGGATATAGCCGAGCGACCTTTGATATACCCGAGCCTGGCCCATTCCACCAACGGCCCATCGAATGGGAACAACCCTAACTCGCCTCTTGGTATTCTTACTCAACCTATAAATGAACCTCCCCTCCCCTGTCAACGGTTCTAGTCAAACGTTCTCGTCTTCGTCTTCACCCTTTCTATCGAAGCCAATCTAGAGGGAACCCTAACTCAATCAGTAGCAATGGCAGGAGGCGACAATCACGGCAAGTGTCCTGTCGAAGGAGCACCCGAAAGGAGCCGAACATGGCGCAATCGGCAGCGCGGGTAAGAATCGGTTCCTTGCCCCCTTGCATCTTTGCCCTCTGCTTATCTTTCTAGCTCTGACTTCAGCTCCTCATCAGGATCAACTCCATCTCCACCAGCCACAACATTCCTTTCCCCACGGCGGCAGCAGATCAGCCGGAGAGTCCATTGCCGGTTTCCTCTGGGTCTTCAGACTCTTACCACTCTCAGCCTTGGGACTTATGTAACATCCCAGATGTTAATTTCCAAATTATGGAAATAGATCCTAATTTAAACTTTATTTAATTATCTAAGAATAAATCTTATTCAAAGCTTGTCAAGTAATGGCTCCAGAAATTAATTTTGTTAAAGCCTTCAACGCTTTCAAAATCTGGATTTTTCCTAGTCTTTGACATTGGCATTCCGCGTTCTCTAAAATTTATCAAACATCTCATATTTCTCTAAACATAAAAGTTGAATTTATGTTTTGGAGAAGAGCCTGCAAAAAGTTGGAACTCGTTTGACTCCGTTTTGGTGGTTAAATTTAAGTTTCCATAATCGCCGTCAACACGTTGACACTAGCATTTTGGAAATTTATTAGCTACTAATCCATTGCTCAAATGACTTTGATGTTTCAACGAAAAATGCAGAGCTTTTCGAGGGCTACAATTTTGGTGTTCGGCCCATTTCCAAATTCGGCCAGGAAAAGGCCCAAAATCGTTCTCCAAGTCGGCAACGCAGTCACCCGACACGTGTTCGACGAAATGCCTCAATGGGCGACGAGTGTCATTGGACGTGGTGTCCATGCCGAGCTCGCTCTCCACCTTGCTGCCACCTCCACCCCCTCCCCCTCTGTCTCACGCCTAGGACTAGAATGGGGAGGCACCAGAGCACCCTCCACTCTCGTCTCCTCACTTCCTCCGTCTCTCCCTCTCCTCCCTCGGTCCGGCGCAGCAGCAGCAGCACGCCATGGCCATGGCCGGCTGAAGCTCCCTGGCCGCTGCCGTTCCCGCTACGCCGGTCTTCCTCCGCTCCAACCGGAAGCAGCACCACATTCCTCGCCTCGCGCTACACGCCATGCTCTTCTTCTCCGTCAGATTCCACCGCCGCAGTCACCGGCGCACCGGCCGCAGCTGTCTCCGACGGCGCGCGCATGTGGCCGGAGCGCCACGGTCGTCCTTGGCGGAGCTACGCGGTCCTTCGGGTGCTCGCCGGCTTCCCGGTGCTGCTCCACCCCTCCACGGCCGCCGACGAGCCTTCTCCGTCCGGGAACAGCGAGCTCAGTCGCCTTCCTCTGCTCCAAATCGCGCGAGGGTCTTCGCGCAACAATTCGACTTAAGGCAGGGACCTATCTGCACACTCAGTGACTCATGTGAATAGTGCGCTAGAGTGTTTCTCTTTTTCAAGAATCTGGCTGAAACTTTGGAAATTCATGGTTATTCATAGAAAAATTGTATGCATGTGTTTTTGGTCTTTTTGGAATCCTCATAAAATCTTCTATGCAGTAGATCTATCTTTTGGCATGGTTTAGTTCATTAAGTTTGTGTAAAAATCATTTTGTGCATGCATGTCAATTCTATTAAGATGTTTTTGTCATTTTCGTAGCCACTGTTATGTTCATCAAATAAATCTGAACAATTTATAGGATGTTTACAAGTTTATGCTTGATATCTGGTAGAAATTTCATGATTTTATGTTTGATGGTTGTAGAGTTATAAAAATAGCAAAATGACTATCTCTCTGTTTAAAACTGCTGCTGTGATGTTTGTAATCAATTTATTTCGTGGTCAAGATGATGTTTTCTGTGGCTGAGTTGAATACCATAGTGATAGATAAGTTTATGATCTATCTTGTGTTAAAATTTCATGATTTTACATCTGATAGTTTAGGATTTATTAATTTTGCAAGTTGAATGTAGTTGTTGTTTACTCTCTAGACAGAGTTGTTAAGAATGAGTTGTTTGAGCAATTTACATATAGATTTATGCTTTGTCACTGTGGAAAAAATTGAGTTATATTTCATAATCTTTCCAAAATGTTAAGATTCATATTTTTAGGTGTTGTACATCTCAGGTTATAGCTGTTTAAAGTTGAGTGCAGAATCTGTTGTTTTGTTTAAGATGATTGCAATGGAACTTTTGTCTTTTTCATAAAGGTTTATATACTTGCTTAAATGATATAAATTTGTACAGTAGACTAATGAAGACATGTGTAAGCCTCTGTAATTTTGATAGATTTTGTTTGTGCATGTTTGATATGTGTTGATAATTACACCTAGTTATCTAAATAAATTAAGAAAGTGTATGTAAATAATTTATTTAGCAATGGACACCATGTTTTCTAGTGTTCATTAGTCATGTATGACATATTGGTAAAGTTGGTTTTGCCCAATTATATGTTTGCAACATAAGTTAACTTTTATTTACTGCATTTGCTAGTTTCTGGACACTTCTAGGGGCAATGCAAATTACCCCTTGTTAATGATGTTCTTTGAGAATCTTGTGAATACCAAAGTTGTAGATAACTCATGTATCTAGCTGCTGTTAAAAAAAAGGTGGCATTTGGCCAAGTATTTTATGATTTATGCATGTTTTAAGTTAGTGATCAGAGATGGCTGCTCTCTATTTTTCAGAAACAGATTTTGTAACTTTGCAATTTCGACTTATTTAACTTGTGAATAATGCTGTGCTAGTATGAAATGAAATGTAGATAATTTCATAAGATTTCCAGAATGTCTTGTTTCAAGTCCTTTGGATTTGTAAAACTCTGGATATGATTAAAATGGTGACTGTTGTCTTGCTGTCCAAAAACTGCATGTATAAGTTAATTGTTTAACTCTATTTTGGTTGCTTAATCTAATGATTACCTCTTGATTAATGAATGCTTGGCAAGTCTGAACCTAAGTTCAGTTATGTGTGTACTTTAGATTCTTTTCATGTCTAAATATTATGCTTGGTAAGATTAAGTTAATGATGTCTATGCTTTGCATAATCTTGTGATAACTTGAATGCTTTAATATGTCTTTGCTTGGTCTAAGTTATCTTGTGTGCCATGATTGAAGTGCTTAGCATATCCAACCTTTATGATTAAATGATATTTTCTTAATTAACTAAAAGTGCTTATGTCATGTATGAACTCTTGTTCACTTGAATGTTTGTGCTATCAATTCATTGTATTTTTACATTTGCATCTTTTCATATCATTAAGGTACGATAGATGTATACGTGATGTTTAATGTCAAACCACAAGACGGTGATTGGTGGATCTAATTGAAGGTGTATTGATGACCAAGTTCAGAAGATGGTTAATCTCGGTTTTTTAATATCGATCAATGATACTTGCCAGCAAGTATCATCTACCAAACACTGACTAGTGTTCTTATCCAGGCAAGCCCCAGTGCATTCAAACCCTTCCTTGTATTTAAAAGCTTTTATTTAAATACACTTATGGTTAATTATTGCATGGTTACTTTTCAAAATTCCTACTTGATGCATAGCCTTACCTTGAATTACTTACTTCCTGTACCTTGATACCGTTTTAAAAATACGAATGGTGCTTTATGCTTCATAGCAATGCTTAGACCGATAGAGTCAGATGATTCTTGTCATCTGCGAGAATAGGTGATAACATGAATTGCTACAACAATGGTTCTGTTTTTGAGAAGAATAGCGGATTGCTGCGGCAAATGGCTATGTCTTAAAAAGGAAATGTTGTTGGAAGTAATAATTCGTGACCGGGCGGACACGGTGTTTGAGAGCCATCAGCGGTGTCTGGTGAGCGGGTTCTTTTCGCCTGTGTCGTTAGGGCCTTGCCGTTGTAAAAAGTAGAAGGGTTGTGACTTTGGAGTACTTATCACATACCTTGGGGAAGCTGGACTCTGGCTATTCTCGTCTTAAGAACGGTCAAACCGCACTGGGAGTGGAGAGATGGCGAGAGTAGTGTGTACACTCCAAGTTAGAGAACTGGATGAAGGTGTACTGTGCTCTCGGGTGGTGGGACCCCGGTTTTGACGAGAGGATCCAGGGAAAGGTAGTCATATGCGTACTTTAAGAGGTTGTATATGTCGTGTGATAGGGAAGCCCCAGCTGGGATAAACCGGTTCGAATCGTCGTGTTCCTCGGATATGGAAACATGACCCTACCTTTTACATCGTAGTTAATGAAACTCAAATTGGATACTTGTTGGTTCCTTTCTTGGATGGTTATTACCTTGTTATCAATCATAAATTTAGATTGGTACTTGAGTAATCTTTTAAGCGAATTAAATGAATTTCAATTCTTTTTATAAATGCTCATTTATGCAAAACACTTGTTTCTTGTAAAACCCCACCTTGATACCTATGACTTGCATATCTTTTGTCCGCCAAATATTTTTTTCTTTTGTCGGATAAGTCTTGTTGAGTACTCCCGTACTCAGGGTTTGTTAACCCTTGTTGCAAATGGTGGTCAGAGTGCGGTGTGTACAACTTCGTGTTGTATGACCGCAGTGGTTGTTGTTGAAGATCAGTCCCGGTATAACTCTTGGGCAGGGTACCTGGTTTGATTGTCTTATAATCTTTACCACTTCTCTTGATGTAGTAATGACACATATGTTGTATTTCTAAACTAATGGTTTGTAATATGACTTATGTCTTCTGCTACTTTGATGTAAATTAAATTATTGTATTACTTCTGCAATGATTATAATGAGGATCCTGCTCGTAAAGAGGTGGATGACCCATTGCAAAACGGCGACACCTGACGGACCAATTAAAACCTGGATCATTTGTTGGGATTAAGTCGGTTGGACGTTAATCCTGGCAAGTGGGCCCTGTTTTTAAGAGGTTATGTCACAACTTAGCTTCGGGGTCGGATGCGGATGCCCCCTACACTCATGCGGAGGCGGCCAACTTTAGGCGTCAAAGGGATGAAACCCGAGGAGAACTGGAGAAGATCTCCAAGCAATATGGTGTCGATCAACTCGAGTGGGAGGATCAGCGGAAGAAGCTCTGCGACGCCATCACGGGTTAGCCGAAAACAATCTTGTTTTACCTTCTCTTTTAATCCTATCTGCTCATCCAATTTGCGTCTTCTTTCAGTGCTTTCTGCAGAGAATGAGCGTCTGAAGGCCGCGGCGAATAGGATCGCCGACAAGGTCAACGCCCAAGGAGAAACCGCCAATGCAGACGGCCACATCAATCAAGTCGCCATCCATGGCGTGCACCATGGCGTAGCCCTGGGGATGTCGGCAATGACTACCTAGCGCGGTGAGGACTTCTCTGTCCAGCCAACTGGCTTCCATGGTCAAGTGCCTCCAGAAAATGTCGAAAACATCGACGATCTTCTGGAGAGTTATAAAGATCATGCGACCGCCCTTGCTGCAGTCACAGACGCCCAGTCGGTCATCAACAGGCTGTTTGATGAGTAGCTTGTATTTAGGAATTTTATGTAAAGAACCTCCTCTACCAAATATTCAGGATCCTACTGCTTTTTCCCTTTTTCTGAAGTTTTTCTTGAGAACAATCAATCTGGAAAAATGCTTGTGTGATGTTTTTATTTTTTCTCTAAAGGCGACACATACCGTGTCGGCTATTCTCTGAGTTTATCACAAAATATATTTTTTTTGGCTAAAGGCGATATCACCGTATCGGCTAACTACGCATAAGTTTCTTTAAATCCACTTATGCACCAACCTCAACACTGGGATTAAATCTTTTAAGAAACCTTCCATTCATAGCTCTAGCGAATTCTTCTCCCAATAAAGTTTTCAAGATATATGCATTGCCAGGCGCACATCTTACCACTCGAAAAGGTCCTTCCCAATTTGGAGACCATTTGCCGAACGCTCTGTCCTTGGTCCCGATCGGCAATACAGTTTTCCAAACCAAATCTCCCTCTATGAATTGTTTTTCCTTAACCTTCTTGTTATAATACCTGGCAATACGTGCTTTATTTTTCTCAATATTTTCCAATGCTTTGAGATGAACCAAATGCAAATCTTCTAATTCGTCCATCATCAGATTCTTGTAATCTTCTCTCCTCAAATCGTTCTGCAATGTAACTCGTCTTGATCCTGATTACAATTCCCATGGCACCACAGCATGATGCCCATAAACCAACTCATAGGGAGATGCTTGAGTAGATCCATGGCAAGCCATTCGGTAAGCCCACAAAGCCTCATTAAGAACCGAATGCCATTTCTTCGGCTTTTCATCAATCTTCTTCTGAATAATTTTGATCATGATCTTGTTTGATGCTTCAGCTTGGCCATTGGCTTGTGCATAATAAGGAGAAGAATTGTACAATTTTATTCCCATCTCCTCTGCAAAATCACAAAACTCGGATGAAGTAAACTGAGTTCCTTGATCTGTTCTTTTGGTCTGAGGAATCCTGAATCTGTGTATTATATGCTCCTTAACAAAATTCACCATGTTTTCTGATGTAACCTTCTTCAGG
This sequence comes from Microstegium vimineum, assembly GCA_022036555.1. Lineage (NCBI taxonomy): Eukaryota > Viridiplantae > Streptophyta > Magnoliopsida > Poales > Poaceae > Microstegium > Microstegium vimineum. The sequence goes on along the minus strand of CM039135.1, from coordinate 16,059,424 downwards.
GGAAAAGCTTCAACCCACTTTGTGAAATAATCTATGGCCAATAGTACAAACTTATGTCCTTTGCTAGAAGGAGGATGAATTTGACCGATCAAATCTATGCCCCATCCTCTGAACGACCAAGGCTTGATAATTGGGTTTAAAGCCGACGCTGGGGCTCTCTGAATATTACCAAATTTCTGACAATCTTGACATCCTTTGTAATATTCAAAACAATCCTCAAGCATAGTTGGCCAAAAATAACCAGTTCTCCTTATTATCCATTTCATCAGGTAAGCCAACTGATGCGCACCACATACTCCTTCATGCACTTCATACATCAGCTTTCTGGACTCCTCTCGATCTAAACACTTGAGGAGTACTCAATCTATGGATTTGTAGTACAACTGGTTTTCAATGAGCATGAACTTGATAGCCTTATATCTGAGCTTTCAAGAAACTCTCTGTGATGGATTTTTAAATAATCGGCAATTTTGTTTCTCCAGTCATCAATTACCCGATCTTCATCCAAAGCATAAATTTCCTGATCCTCTCGGTATCCTGAAGCACTTTGAGCCAATCTGTTTGCTTCTTCATTCTGCCCCCTAGGGATATGATGCAAGGTGGTTACCTGGAAACTCCTTAGAAGCTCTCGGCACTCTTCATAATATCCCTTTAGCATATCACTTTTGCATTCATATTGGCTGATCAGTTGGTTAATTACCAGCTCAGAATCCCTGAAAATCTCAACAACAACAACCCTTACTTCGACAAGCAATCGGAGCCCTCTAAGAATGCCTCATATTCTGCTTGATTGTTAGTAACCAAGAATCCAATAGCATGGCATACTCAAAGGTCAAACCTCGGGGAGAAATCAAGAGAACACCGGCTCCACCACCTTTGCTACAAGATGAACCATCAAAAAACAAAGTCCATGGCGCAATGGTCACCATGTTAGCAGAGGGATCACGGTGTTGGGTAACAAAATCAGCAATAACCTGACCCTTTACTGCTTTTGCCGATTCGTACCTTAAATCAAATTCTGATAGAGCTAAAATTCATTTGTCAATTCTTCCATTTAAAATTGGCATCAATAACATGTGTTTTATCACATCAAACTCAGAAACTACTACACATTTGGCATTTAACAGATAATGCCGAAGCTTAGTACATGAATAAAACACACATAAGCAAAGCTTTTCTATAGTCGAATACCTTGTCTCTGGATCTAGTAGCTTTCGGCTAAGGTAAGCTATTACTCTCTCTTTCCCTTCAAACTCTTGCATGAGGGCCGACCCTATTGTCAGGTTGTCGGCCGCCACGTACAACTTAAAAGGCTTATCAAGTTGCGGAGGTACCAATATGGGTGGTGCCTTCATGTACTCTTTGATCTCATCGAAAGCCTTCTGTTGTATGTCACCCCCACACAAACTCTTGATCCTTTTTAAGCTTCAATAGCGGAGAGAAAGGCAACACTCTTTCTGACAAGTTAGATATGAATCTTCTCACAAAATTAATCTTGCCCAGCAGTGATTGCAACTCTGTGAGATTGGTTGGAGGTACCACCTTGTCCATTGCTTCCATGCTCTTCTTGCCGACTTCGATCCCTCCTTTATGGACCAGAAAGCCTAAAAACTCACCAGCCGAGACTCCAAAGGCACACTTATTCGGGTTCATCCTCAAACCATGCTTCCTAGTGCACTCCAAGGTCTTCCTCAAATCGGCCAAATGCCCTTCATGGTTTCTGGATTTGACCACCACATCATCAATATAGATTTCCACAATCTTGCCGATCAACTCGTGAAAGATGTAGTTCATAGCTCTTTGATAAGTTGCACCGACATTCTTTAAACCAAAAGTCATGACAATCCATTCAAACAAACTAATATGACCAGGACATCTGAAGGCTGTCTTTGAAATATCCTCTATTGCCATGAGGATCTGGTTATAACCAGCATTACCATCCATGAAGTTGATGACTTCATAACCAGCCGATGCGTCGACGAGCAGATCGACATCTGGCATTGGGTAACCATCCATAAGAGTAGCTTTGTTGAGATTTCTAAAATCAATGCAGACCCTCATCTTTCCATTTTTCTTGTATACCAGGACTATGTTTGAAACCCAATCTGCATACCTGCATGGCCGAATGAAGTTTGCCTCCAACAATCTTTCAACTTCCTTCTTTACATCAGCCAATACCTCCTCTTTATAAATCTTCCGGGGAGGTTGTTTGAAAGGACTGTATCCAAGCTTGATCGGCAATTTATGCTCAATGATAGAACGATCCATCCCTGGCATTTCTGTATAATCCCAAGAGAAACAATCTTTGAATTCCTTTAGTAGGTAAGCTTCAACCTATGCTCTTGGTCTAAATTTGCACTGATAAACATGGGCCTTGGTTTAACATTATCACCAATATTTATCTCCTCTAGCTTATCGGCCGACATGAAGCCACGTCCCAGCTTTCCTTCGCTGTCATCAATCGTGTTCCCCATTAAAAATTACTCTCAGAGCCGATTGCTTAGATTGGCTGTTGGCCCTTGCCGGAGACATTCACAGGACCTTCTTCCCAAATCTTTCCGGAGAAACAATCGAAGCCGTCGTACTCCCTGTAAACATGCTCTGTAGCAGCAACACTTACCGAATCATTGGCTTGAACGATCTCCACATCATCTCCAACCCATTGAATGAGAGCCTGATGCATGGTTGAAGGTATGCAGTAGTTAGCATAGATCCAATCTCTCTCCCAATAGCAGACTATATGCCCCCTTGCCATCTATGACAAAGAAGGTGGTGATTAGAGTCTTTGATCCAATCATCAACTCGACGTGCACTGCCCCCTGAGTGTCGGAAGGATTGCCAGCAAAGTCTCTGAGTACCAGATCGGTCTTCAACAACTCCCCCATCGACCAGCATCTTGGTCATTCCGAGCTTCCTCAAGGTAGTATATGACATGATATTGATGGCAGCTCCCCCATCGACCAACATCTTGGTCAAGGTCTTGCCATTAATGTACCCCTTCACGTAAAGCGCCTTCAAGTGTCGATGCCTGGCTGGTTTATCGAACACTGCCTGTTGAGTCAAGACAAGCTGGGCCATCAGGTTCTGGTACTCGCTCAAATCATCATCTGAAGACACTTCATCTTGGATATCTTGGTTCTCAGGAGCTATAAATTCTGATGGAATGAAGAAGGCCATGTACGTATCAGCCGAACGGTTGTATCCATTGGGCCTTCCCTTAGGATGCCATGTTGGTTTCTGTTCGGCAGTCACTTGTGCTAGCTCTCTGTTTCTCAAGCATTGCACCCTCCTTTTCTGGCTCTTCTTCAGGCCTAGTGGACATCACTACCCGTTCTGCAATGCATACTCTCGGTGCTCTCGCTCATCAGAATGAACCCACTCTTGATCGGCAAACCTTTTACCTTGTCGATCCTCTGAGTCGCCTATTTTTAAACGACGATCGTCCCCAGGAGCATGTGCTCCAAGTCTTTCATGGACCGGACGACGGTTGACCTGGGACTGCATATACCCTGAATACTGATCACTGCATTCGGGGCAATTATCTCTAGTAGGCAGCTTTAGGCCTTCATTCCAATAGTGTTTGAAAAATGAGCATCCCCAATGAGACTGCTCCTACTCTCTCAAGCGCTCTTGTTCTCTTTGATACACTTCTTCTTCTTGCCTCTTACGTTCCTCTATGAACCTCTGCTCTTTGTAATGCATCTGCCTCTGATGCTGCTCTTGCTCCTGTTGCCACTTGTTTAATAGGATCCGCGTTGTGACCCTGGGTTTGGAAGCCTCCCTCTTTCAGTTCGGCTACTCTAGAACTGTCCTTGTTGCCGAAGTTCCTTTTCTGTAATCTGTCGATTAGGGTCAACAACACTAGTCTTTTTCGCTCTATCTGAGGTCAGCACTTTCATCTCGCTCTTGCCCTTGGAGTCTTCCACGGCAACCATATTCATAGAGAAAGATATTGTGTTTTGTGCAAAAGGGTTAGCGTCAATCTTCATGTTGCTGTCAAACTTCAAATGTCCTTCCTGAATTGCTTTCTGGATCTTCATCCTGAACACCCGGCAATCATTGATGGCATGAGAAACTGGTGTTGTGGTAGCCGCAAAACCTCTTGTCCTTTACTCCTTCAGGATGCAGCATAGGGTGTCCTTCAGGCAACTTGATGCGTCCTTCCCTGAGCAACAACTCGAACAACTTGTCTGATTTGGATACATCAAAGTCGTAGGTGCCTTTCTGTTGCCTCAACCATCGTTGATTGACTTGAGTTGGTTCCTTTGCCTAGACCAGTTCGGCTGCGGCGCCCTCATCCTCGTCTTCGAACTCCATTGCCTCTTCCAGGAAACTCTGATACACTGTATTAGTTATATCACCTTTCTCAAAAATGGTTGTCTCTCCTGAACCCTTGAGCTTGGTTATTCATCATCGCCAAACGCTGTGACAACTGACCAAGGTCCTTGAAGTCCATGTCAAACAGCTTCTCCCTGATGTTCGGTTGCATGCCTGCCACTGCCATCCCTGGCAACAGGTCATCTGGTAAGTTCAGAGAGTAGCAGAGGTTTTTGGTTTCCCTGAATCTGCGGAGGTATTCCTAGGGTGTCTCATTAGCCCTCTATCTCAAGCTCATCAGGTCAACTAGCTTCTTCTCATTGGTGCCTGTAAAGAAATATGCATGGAATTTCTGCTCCATGTCTGCCCAGCTGATGATGGAGTTTGCTGGAAGAGACGCGAACCAGGTGAAAGCCGGTCCCGTCAGAGACATAGGGAAGTACCGGATCTTCCAAGCATCATCTGTAGACGCTTCCCCAGCTGCATCAAGTATCGGCTGATGTGTTCTATAGTGCTGGTGTCATCTTGGCCTAAAAACTTGGTCAGATCCGTCGGAGCCTTAACTCTTGGGGGAAGAGCCACTCAGTTGTACCATTCTGAATAAGGGGACTGGTACGCATATGACTGGTTCTTCGGCTTCAAGCCAAACTGATTCTTCATCATGTCCGCCATCATATCCATGATAAGATCGACACTGGGATGCTGAGCTCCGCGTGCCTGCCCCTCAAATGGTAGCCCTACTGGGCTCCCGTATCCAGGATTTGGGAGAGCATTGATGGCGTTGTAATCGGCAAATTCTTGATACCCTGCCCATACATGCTCTTTTGCAGCATGTTTGCTATTGGGGATATCTTGAGAGCCGAATGTGGGACGTTCCCTGACATGCCGAACGCAAGTTGGCCGTGAGTCACTGGATATTGCTGCTACTGGTGAAGATCCACCCCAGCTTGGGTCATGTTCGGCACTCCTCCTCCCTCAGCGGTCTTCTCCTGGTACTTGGGCACATGGAACAGCGTCGCCTCATGTATCGGACCGTGAGTCTCTTCAAAGAGTTGGTTGGCGGCTGGTCCGAACGTGCTGACCATGATGTGGCGAAAAGTATTTAGGAAAGCTATATGGTGATTTGTCATAGTTTCACTCATAGCTTTGTAGATCACCGCACCGACTCTACGAGCCGCCTCCTCATCCGTGCAATCAGATTGATTTGGGAGGAGGGTTCTTGGGAGCGCCTGTTTCTGGATAACTTTGTTGCTCTTGTTCTTCGAGAAAGACATCAAGCATTTGTTCTGAAACTCGTCGCATGCCTGCTGGACAGTACTCCTCATGTCTGTCGGCAATTCATCCATAGTCACATCCAGAACCAGGCTGTTGTTGATTTCACCCATCTTGAGATGTGGGGTCCCACCGAGCGTGCCAAAAAGTGTGTTGACACAAAAAGTGACGTACTGTGTGTCACACACAGCAAGCCAGAAAGCGTGACTTCAAACGGATGCCCGGGTGCTTCGAGAACCGAAAACGTGCCAGTCAGTTTAAACTGAAACTAACAAGGGATGAAAGTCATTAGAAACAAACTGGAACATGCCGAATAATACCAGACAGTTCCATATGTACGGCCCTGAATCCACTTACAACAACATACAACTATAAAGGTTGTCTGCCAACAGGTTTATGGAACATTCGGCTAAAACAGACATAAAGCACGTGAGCCACCGATTGCCGAACGCGCATGCATGGGAAAAGGACGTACGAACGACTCATAGTTGAATATAAGTTAAATCATAACCGATCTCGGCAATCAGCCGAATTGGGGTCCATGATGAAGGAAACACGTAAACAAACATGATCAAACTAATCTAAAGCCTGCATCTACCGCATGATACCTGGCGTCATCAAAGCTTAAACATGGATAGCATGCATGAACCCGGAACATGTAACAATCTAGATTCAAACTAATTCGGCTATTATAGATGTAAGATCTACTTATGGAAACAACGTGAAAGTAACAACTCATTGTAACATGAATAGATCTATATAAGTTAACAAGAGTCGAACTGTATTAATCTAGATTGGGCAAAGGAGTGTTTACATGTACGTAAAGATTATCTAAAACATGCAACACGATAACTTAATGAATCCAATAGATCTCGCCAAATCTACGAGAGCCGATAACTATCTTTCTTATGCTAAGCATATCGAGCAAACACCCGCCGCACGGTATTTACTTGTAAACAAAACATAAGTAAAGACTTCTTGATCATCAATCAAGGATCCGCCGCACGATCATTGACAATAAACAAGACTACTTGCATCAACATCTAAATCCACCGCATGATACTAGACATGATAACAAGGTTGCCAAGACTTACGGAGGTCGACGGATCGTTGCTTCCTCTCAAAGGACTCGACGAGACGACAAAAGGACTCGATGTTGGCACGGGGCCGGTTGTATTGATTTGGTTATGAACACCTTTTACAATAGCTAAGGGCTTATATTTATACCCTGGCTATAACATGAGTCCTAAGAGGACACGGTTACAAAATATTAAAGGAAGAAATACAATATTTTGACTTTGGTTTCCTTCAGAGTCCTAATTGCCTTAATTATCGCAACTATCGTTACTAATTCGGCTCTCACTTGTCTCCTTTGTCGCTCCGGTGGAAACCGCCCTTCTTCTGATTAACCGATTGCGATCGACTGCCGAATCTGAGAATTAACCGACTACACGGACTCTGTCGAACGCTTCTGGGCATCTACCTTCGCCGACTCATCGCGCACTGGCCCACTTGTCATCGTGCAAAAATCCGGTGTTAACATGGACACGCTTTGATGGATCCGGATTGGGTCAATGCCATGCATGAGGAGTTAGAAAACTTTGAGCGAAACCGCATTTGGGTCTTAGTTCCTCCACCACCTAGTTGCCACACCATAGGTACCAAATGGGTTTTCAAAAATAAACAAAGTGAGCATGGGGTGGTCGTGCGCAACAAGGCTAGGTTGGTAGCTCAAGGCTTTTGTCAAAAGGAGGGAATAGACTATGAGGAAACCTTTGCTCCCGTAGCTCGTATAGAAGCCATTAGAATCCTTCTAGCTTTTGCGGCTTCTAAGGGTTTTAAACCTTTTCAAATGGACGTTAAAAGTGCTTTCTTAAACTGCTACATAGAGGAGGAAGTGTATGTTAGACAACCTCCCGGTTTTGAAAATCCCAAGTTTCCAAACCATGTTTTTAAACTTCACAAAGCTTTGTATGGTTTGAAACAAGCACCTAGAGCATGGTATGATAGGCTAAAAACCTTTTTGCTTGCTAAGGGCTTTAAAATGGGATCGGTAGATAAGACGTTGTTTCTCCTCAAGCAAGGCAAAGACACTCTCCTTGTCCAAATATATGTGGATGACATCATCTTTGGTGGTTTTTCTCATGCTCTTGTTGCCAAGTTTTCAGATCTTATGAGCAGGGAATTTGAGATGAGCATGATGGGAGAGTTGACTTTCTTTCTCGGGTTGCAAATCAAGCAAACCCGAGAAGGGACGTTTGTGCACCAAGGAAAGTACACGAAGGATATCTTGAAGAAGTTTGACATGGGTGAGGCAAAGCCTCTTTATACGCCCATGTCGACTACGACTGCCTTGGATGCGGACGAGGAAGGAGAGGCGGTGGACCAGACTATGACCGCAGCATGATCGGGTCGCTTCTGTACCTGACGGCGACCCGACCGGACATTCAGTTCGTCGTCTGCTTGTGTGCATGCTTTTAGGCATCCCACGGACTTCGCACAAGCAGGTGGTGAAACGCATCATGAGGTACTTGCGCTTCACTCCCGAATTTGGTCTTTGGTTTTCCACCGCTTCCTCTCTTGTGCTTTGTGGTTATTTGTGGTTATTCTGATACCGACTTTGCCAGTTGTCGTCTTGATCAGAAGTCCACTTCTGGGACTTGCTAGTTTCTCGGGTCTTCCCTTGTGTCTTGGTCTTCTCGCAAATAGTCTAGCGTGGCACCGTCGACGTGCGAAGCTGAGTACGTTGCGGCGGCTAGCTGTTGCTCGCAGTTGCTTTGGATGATTGCAACTTTGAAGGATTTTGGTCTTGTGCTTACTAAGGTGCCTCTGCTTTGCGATAGCACGAGTGCAATTAGTGTGGCCAAAAATCCCGTGCTTCATTCTAAGACCAAGCACATTGATGTTCGCTTTCACTTTTTGCGAGATCACTACGAGAAGGGCGACATTGACCTCCGGCATGTCGAGACCCACAACCAGCTTGTGGATATTCTCACAAAACCTTTGGATCAAGCTGCATTTTCTCGCCTTCGAGGCGAGTTGGGTGTGTGTTTCCCTTTTTAGTTGAGGGAAACCATTTGTGTATCATAGTTCTTTTCGGTTCTTATTTGTCTTTTCTTTCTTTTCTTTTGTGTCTTTTTAGTGTTAATTGGTGTCAATGCATTGTGCATCTCATTTGCATTTGTGACATAGTTCATTTTAAGCTTCATACCTATAGCCGATATAATGAATCTATGCTCTGTTTGAGGTGCTTTATGTGTCTATAGTGTTGCCTAACTTAGACTCTCTTTGATCTCTTGATATGCAAGAGAGCTAAGTTAGAAAAGCTTTAAAACTGAAATTAATTCCCCATGTCACCTCTGAAATGGCACTAGCATATGTAGGCTTTTGAAGATCCTTCTTGGTTGTTTTGTATATAGCTTGTAACTATCGCTCTTCATTATTTCATTCACTTCCATTGAGCACCATGCTTAAAATTGATCTAAAATGAAATTGCTCTCTGTTTTGTGAATTGGAAAGATGGAGTTGGGTCTGCATTGTGAGCACTTCACCGTGTGTTCGAGACTGCTTCCCATATGGGTTGATACTTGAGCGGTGTCGTGTATGACCGAAATCGGTGTGTCAAGTCCTTTGACTTCGCCTAGTTGGTAAGTAGTGGCATCACCTTGCTTACAACCACTCGCATACAACTTAAATGTGCCTAAAACTACAAACGGAAAGCAGACCTAACAGGGAGCCGCCGCCGCCGCCGTCTTCCTCCGTCCACCACCGCTGGTCCCCTTCCCTTCCCCTCTGGTATCTCACCGGGGGTTGAAGGGAGTGGGGATCCATTGATTTTAATAAGTTTCTCTAGTAGATTGAGTCTTTAGGGTTAGGGTTTCCATGCCAAAGTTCTTGGTATTGGAGTTTTATCTCCTCCTTCTCATCTTCTCCGGCAATGGTGAAGGAGAAGGATGGAATCGTCTTCTCCATGGTGGCTTCGGGTAAGATCACGACGACAACTTTGGCGTCACCATCTTCATCGACATGACGACATGGAGACTTTTGTTTCCGGATGGCGGCATCAAGGCGGAGATGATGTCGCCGCCATGGAATAATTTTCTCCGGTCTTTTCTTCATTTTGTTGTGGTTAGATCTGGCCACGATGAAAGGCTAGGGAGAATATTTTTCAGATCAGTCTTCCTCGTTCTTCGGTGGCAGAAAGAAGAAGGAAGACACCAAAACGAAGGATAAGATCCTCAATTCCACCTACAGGAATGTTGGCCGTTGTTCGTTGGGCAGTTGTTCTCAGGCCATTTGCCGAGTGTTTGCCTATACGGTCATCTACACTGCAAAGCGACTAACAGGATATGTTTTGAGGTATGCTATTCACAGCGTGGGTACTATTTCATATTGCAAAGTGCTTGTAACCTATTAATGTGCCCAGGTTTCATATAATATAATTCTTCTTTCATCGCAAAAAAATGTGCCTAAAATTGAAATTTGGCTACGAAACTCTAAAACTTGAAAAACTTATTCAGTTGGGTCATTGCATTGTTGTATGGACTTTGCTAGGGATAGTTCTACTTGCTATACATGAGATTGCTTTGAGATAGATCATATCTTGTTTGCCATGTCTAGTTGTCTCTAGGAGGTGATACCCTTTCTTTGCTCTCACATGATATGCTCTCTAAAATAGCTTCTAAAGTGATCTTATGCTCAACTTGAGTCTTTGTTGGGCACGTAGAGCTTTTCCTATTCTCACAGGATCATATCACTTAGAGCATCTATTCATTGTCTTAGCTCTAAGTATGAAGCTTTTGCACTCATTTTGCATTTCATGGCATTTGTGGCTATCTCTTTGAGTTTTGAGCTTTGATGAGCTACATGTGTCACCAAGGGGGAGAAATGTGCATTTACTTTATATTCAACCAAGGGGGGAGAAAATGGTGCATTTTCATAATTACATTAGTCAAAGGGGAGAAATTGGAAATTGTGTCCTTTTGAGCTTTGGTCCTTCAATTGGTATCTCTTTTGCGTACTTGGCTCTTTTTCACTCTTTCTTGGTATCTTGAGTGTGCATGTTCCCAGGGGGAGCTTTTTCTAGATGTGTTGAGCCTTTGCCTCTTCTGGAGGGTCTAACTTGCTTTGTTGGCTTCGACAGGTTTCGATGGCTTCTTGAGCGTTAAGGTGTTTTAATTGGTATCTTTTGAGCTCCCTTAGTATCTCAATTTGGTGTTCTGAGTTTTGAGAGCAGTGATTGTTTTCTTGGTCTTGCTAGCGGTGTTGAGCCCGTTTCTGCCTCTTCTTGAGGGCTAGCTTTGTTTTGCTTGGTTGCGTCGAGCCGTTGCCCATGTCTTTGGGAACCAAGTTTTGGACTCGTTTTGCTTCTCTCAAGTGACCCCATTTTTGGCTTTCTTAGCTTTTGGTCATTTGGAGAGATTTACCTTGTGGCTCAAATCTGAAATGCACTTGTGTTGACAATGCACTCATCAAGGGGGAGATTGCAAACACATGGTGTATAAGTACCCATGTATGTTCAACTTTGATGATGAGTGATTGACCAACACTTGAGTGTTTCAGTTTGAGTGGTTTATTCTAACCCTTTGTGAAAGCAAATGTGTGCTTGTCTATCGGCTTGTGGTGTGCAGGTGCTATGGCTAGTGACAATGGTCAATGGCGTGGAGAAGGTCGAGTAGAGGCTAGCCGTGCCGATGGACTAAGAGCGGTGAAGGGCGGAAGCAGGGCTCGGACTGAGGGACCATGGGCGTCGACGGACTAGCTGTGGTGGCTAGTACTTGGCACTGGCAAGTGCGAGAAGACATGGAGGTAGACCGAGTCGACCGAGTCAAGACGGTGGACGAGCGGGTCGAGCGGAGGCTCATGGGACTCGGAATCCGACCGGGCGAGGACAAGGTGGCTCGAGTTGAGTGGTTTGGTGGTTTGGGCCTCAAAACCATCGGTGGACGGTTTCCAAGTTTCGGGCCTCAAAACTCGGGGTTCGGTAGTTGAGCCCAAAGCTACCGGTGGTGGGTTTCCTTGGTTTGGGCCTCAAAACCTAGGCGGAGCTTCCGAGGAAGCGGGGATGGTATGTGGCGGAATCCTAGAGGTTGCATCGAGGCGACCTCAACTCCTGGCAGGAAGCGGGGCCGTCCATTCAAAATGCGGGAGATATTTTCCAGAGTTTGGACTGCAATGCTTAGGCTAGGTAGTTCACTCAATGTATCTAGGGGGTCTTTGGGAAATAGCCAAAGCCCGATAAGTAGGGGGTGAAGGGGTATCCCTCATCCCACTTCTTGAACCCTAATCATTTGCCCCAACTCTCTCTCTCTCTCTAACCTCTCTCTAGTTCATGAGGTCCCTAGGTTGATCTCTCCAACCTTTGTAAGGATTTGCACTTTGTTTTTGGTGGGAATCGGAGGCCTTACCCTCCGTAAGCCATGGCGGCTTTGATTACTTGATCGCGTCTCTCGTTTTGCTTGTGTTCTTCGTGTTTTGCTTTTGCTCCCTCTTTGTTCCTGAGATGAAATCTCTTTGTAGGGAGTAGCTCTTGCAAATCCGTTTGAACCAAGTTGTTTGTAACCGTGAGGAGCATCTTTGCACTAAAGGGTTTCTCCTCAAACCTCACAAGTACGTAGATCGGGCTTTTTCTTTGTGGAGTTCTTCGCTCTTGAGTTTTCCCCCCAATCTCTTCTCTCCCCGTTACTCAATACCAAATTGAGCGATGATTTCTTCGGGATAGCTCCCCAACTGTATAAGGATAATGCCTACAAAGTTTGGTTGTATTTGGAGTTCATTTGGTTGAATTTTGGGAAGATTTGGTGGAGTGAAAACGTTTTTTAGGTTCACTGTGTAGATTTCGGGGGCGTTGGACACTCGGACGCAGGGTCTGGACACTCCACACAGGGTCTGGACGCTGCCCGCACAGGGTCTAGACGCTGCCCGCTCCCGAGCCGAGCATCCGTCGCCTAGGGCTATTTCGGGCTATTTTTTTCTAGGTGTGATGGACTGTGTCTGTCGCCCTGATCAGCGTCCGTCGCCCTTCCAGCAACATTTTTTAGGTTTTTCTTCGCGACTGTTTTGGTCGTTTCTCCCTCGTCCAGACTCCGAATTGAGTTCCATTTGTTGCGTTGGTTTCGTAATCATGCAGGAAACTTGATGAAGCATGTGAGACCTGTTCTCATAAGAACTTTTGGGTGAGCTCTCTTCTCTTCTCTAGGGTTTGAGAGCCACACTATCGGTGTCTTGGTTTGAGTTTTTGGTTCCCAGAAGATCCGCTGTACCTCTTGGTCATCACCAAAGGTATCCACCCTCTCTAGGGTCGTGATCTTGCTGCTGGAGTAAGCTTTCTTGCTGGAGTTGTTTTTGGGAAGAGTGGCCCGAATATTTCGAGAGAAATTTGAGGCTCCCATTCACCCCCCCCCATCTGGTCGCCGTTCTCGGTCCTTCAGAAGGAGATCGGGAGATACAAGCGTACAACCTCATCAGATGACGCGAGTTCATCAACACCAGTCTACGACCCTGATCATATGAAGAAAATTGGTATGGACACTGGATTCTTTACTGTTTGGAAAGCTATCAGGTGTATGGGTGCTGATCCTGTGTGTGAGGAAGGACCACGTCTCTATACTATTCAATTTCTTTGCTCATTAGAAGAAGTTGAAAATGGAAGTACATTTCATCTTTTCAAGCAAGAACATTATCTCACAAGGAAAGATCTTAGTTCCCATATTCGATTTGATAGAAAACACAACTAACTTAGATGTTGCTCTCATGAGTTTTAATTGTCATAATTTTTAGAGAGACATTTCTGATCAAAATGTTGTGGGAAAATTTCAACCTTGTAATATGAATATTCAACATCCAACTTTGAGGTTCATGCATAGATAAATAATCATGACTTTATTTCCTAGAGAAGAGGTTTTTATACAATGGTGAATTAAATCACTTTATACAATGGTTAACAAAACCAAACTTCACTTGCCAAAGAAATATTCAAACATTGGTTAGAAGGCTTATATTTTTATTTCATGTGTTAAGTATTTAAGCAATTTCCATGTCAATTTAATCTAGAAATTAAATAGTAACAACATGATGATGACATATATTTGCATGTGAATAAAACTATCACTAGCAGTAAACACATTCAGCAAATATCCGATCGAAACAGTAAACATGAACCACATGTTTATCAGGAAGATTAGAGTGCCGAAGGCATGGGAGGCTCCATTCGCACTAGTCGACATAGTGCGTTGCTCGAAGTAGCGGACCACAATCGATGCAGGACGAGGATCGCAGTGTAGCCCCGCGAACAGCTCCGAGAAGAAGACGTCGCAGCAGATTCACGGGGAACTCCAGGAAGTAGATGAAGAAGACGTTCGCACTGCGGGAAGAAGAGGTCTCCGGCAGCGGCGGCGAGCAGTCACGGATTGCTCCCCAAAAACCTAATCGTCGCGCACCACGTGCAAGGCTCTCAGGGCGGCGTCGGTTCTGGAGGCACCTGCTCTCTCGAACTCTCCGTGCGCGCAGAGGAATGAGACGTGGAAGAATCAGAAGCTACACAACCGAGAAGGTCTATCGCAAGGTTATAGAAAGGAGAAGACAAACGGATGCGGGAGAAGGAAGGGAAACAGACAGGCTTGAATCTCGGGATATGAATTCCATTCAATCCTACCGTTTCAACATTAATCTCTAATTGATGTTTCCTTTTCCACCGCGAGAGTCCAGGTTCAGTGAATCCATCGAGTCACAAAACCAGACCAAACCACACGGCACGGTACGGCACGGCACGGCACGGCACGGCTCGGCTCGGCTCACATGCACGCACGCCACGCCTCGCCTCGGCTCGGCGGCGGCGGCGTGCGCGTGTGGCACCCAGTCATGCTCTTCTCAACTTCTCAATGGGTGCACATAAAGTTCACCTATTTAAGTTGAGATAACTTATAATAAATATCCCGTATGGGACTATACTATAATGTAACATAACATATACTATGAGACTAGGATTTATTAGATTATTAAAATATGGGCCAAGCCCATTTTATTCAACAATCCCCACCAAACCCTAGACATCATAGTAAAGTTTTTCATTTCTCTTGTTGTTTGATATACCAGTGTTTCGATGGAGACTGTTAAGTTGAACATCCATCTAGAACTTGGGCTACACTTTTTACAACTGAACAATGGACTATGCCTTGAATTGACAGTTTTGTGAGAAATAAGTTTCACCTTAGCTCTTAGATGATACTAGGCTGCAAAGAGTATCCCCTTTGGTTTCGAGCGTATAAGTCATACTCCTGTGCCTTTCATGAGTATTTAGAGATTACCCAAATCTCATAGATTGTGACTAGCAATCTGACTCATATAGGTATGTTCCTCAAAAGATGTTATGTAGGATAACATCTTTGCTTTGATAAGCCACTGTCACACCCGGTTTTAAGAACAAAACCACATATACCCTATATGTGAGCCCAGGAAGTCAAATCTCACATATAGCCACAGAACAAGGTAATATCAAAAGTCAACACTTAAATACATAACGTATAAGGCTGGAGAAATAACCTTAAGAGAGCAAACAACGGAAAGACACTCCGATCTTCAGGCGAAGACTCCACTCCACAGGGACCAACTGACTGGTTGATCACAAGCCTAACTGCTCGAGACTCTTGCAATCTGGTACCCATCCGGGATTTTTATCCAAATATTGAAAAGTAAAGCAAGCGTAAGTACATCTCGTACTCAACAAGTATATATGGGGTTCATGAGGCTCAAAAAGTTGACATTGGTTTACTGCGATAAGCATTTTTAATTGATTCAAAGCTTTACGATTGATGTGTCATAAGTGATGCTTAAGCCCCCAAATTAAACCACATGATCATATAGCAATTGAATAAGTAACACAAATAGCATGATAAAGTGATTCACAAGTAATAACCAACATGTAAACATTGTTTCTGTGATTTTTCTGTTATTAGTCTGTGAGTTTTCTGGGCCGCTCGTGTCCGTGAGCACGGCTGATATATCAGTTTTTAACACTCTGCAGAGGTTGTACACTTTACCCACAAGTCGTGATTTGCCCTTTCGCCCGAGGTAGAGAACCTCTTACCCACTTCCAAGGAAGGTCGACAGGGTTCACTATGAAGTCTTTCAAAGGGGCTCACTGACAAACAACAGACACTACGGATCCACGGGCAAGGGGTATACGGGAGCCCTTCGATGGTACACACACGCAGCGGTCGCCACTCCAGCCGCAACCCGCAACCGCTCGGCAATGGCAACTTTCGTGAACTGCCACATGCGAGAGAGTTACCCTCATACTGAACTAAAGCCAGAGCCATGTAGCCCTCGTGGTTGTACTGTATGTCCCAGCTTTTGCTGACAGATAGGGTCCTAAATCCATGTTACTAAAAAGTCAAGTTTTACTTTATCATTTCATATAGTCGTTAATCAAGATTAAAGATCATGCTTATTTAAATGGAGCACTAGCATTAACTACCCATATGCAAAGTAACCCGTAGGATTCCAAGGTTCAAGGTAACAAATCTAGGTAAGCCGTAAGGTAACAAGATTAGACACATCCATATGATTTGATTTAAAAACATCATGAATAGGACATCAAGGAATAATACTTGCCTTGAAACAGATCCTTTCTTCAAAGATCAACGTCTTCAAAGATCTTCTAGAAAGCCAACTTCTTGATCTCTAACGTAACACTCACCGATTGGACAAAATCACAAACACCACTCAAACACCTGACCAAACATATCATACATACACATCTATTTAGAACAATACACCAATCAATGAAAAGGATTTTAAAAGAAAACTACGCATCTCTACGACCACATAGATGCGAAGAACACACTAAACGGTGCTACGGTGATCAAGCTACGACTAACGGGGATTTTGTTTTTTAAAACAAGAACTAAGAGCTTTATTAGTTTTAGCTATGAAAAAGGATGGATAAGGTATTTCAGAGAAACACCCAAGTTAGATTAAGTCAAAGTTATATTTGGATCTTGAAAACAAAAGTAGAACTAATCATATTTTATATAAAACAAGTTGCATAGTTATTAATCAAGTTAGGAGTTAAACATAAAATTATAGAGCTATTAACATGGTATTAAAGATCACTAATAAAAAGGTTACGCCGATATGAAGCCAATGCAACTTGAACGGGACGAAACGGATCTAAAACGGAGAAGATATGATTTAAACAAGATCTAAAGATTAAACTTGGAATTTAAAAGGCATTAAATAAATATTATTTTCAAAGTTTGCAAAACAGATTGATTATGATTTTATAAGGTAGATAAAAACTCTACGGATCTAACACAATTTGAATGGATGAAAATGGAGTTAAAACGAATATTTTATGAGCAAACGAATATCGGTAGCATTTTTAAAATAAAACTAAACTGCGGATTAAAATTTACCAAAACTCGGGGGCTTTTTGCAAGATGCACAGAGCTGACGGCGGGGTCCGGCCGGGTGCCACGTGGCGCCGCGCGGGGGCTGCTGGCTGCTGCAGCTCCTGTTGCTGCTCTCGGCGGGGGGGGGGGGGGGGGGGGGGGCTGAGGGGGGGGGGGATTTTAGGGGGAGGTGGCTGGCCTAGGGTTCTTGGGCGCTGGGCCGCTGCTGGGCTGCGCTGGCGGTGGGAAGGAGGAGGGGAGCGGCCTGGTGGGCCGGCGCGGCTGGCGCATGGGGGGGACTAGGCCGCAGGGGCGGCCTGCTGCGGGTGGGCCGCGCTGGGAGGCGGCTGGTAGGCCGAGCGCGCGGCTGGGCCAAGGGAGGGGGAACGGCCTGGCGGGGGGGGGGGGGAGGGGGGAATGGAGGAGAGCTGGGCCGGCCTGGGTGGGAAAAGGGAGTTGGGCCGGCGGGGGGAAGGAGAGAGGGAGGGAGAGTTGGTGGGCTGGGAGGGTTTTTTTTCTATTTTCTCCTCTTTTTCTTTTGTTTCAAAAACATTTTCAAATCCATTTCCAAAACCCTTTTTATTTTCTTAATCCAAAGCTCTTTTTCAAAACATTTTCAAAACCAATTTGAAATATGTTTTATTTTAAAAGCTCTTTTCAAAACAAATTTCCATTTAAATTTTGAAAAGAGTTTTTAAATCCTTTTAAATTTCATTTGCTTGGAAAACTTTTCAAGGTATTTTCATAAACCTTTTTGAAACCCACTTTTGAAATTCTTTTGAGTTTTAACAAAACCACACAAACATTGAATCATATGCAAAGGCATGAGTGCACAACCACGTTGCTAATTAAAGGGCAAATTTTAATTTAACGAAAACTTTTTATTTTCCCATGTTTTTATGAGCACCAAATCACAATTAAATCATTTTATTACTATTTTTCCAGAAAGCAAAGTTTGGGGTGTTACAATTCTACCCCTTAAGATGAATCTCGTCCTCGAGATTCGAAGAGACTGAAGAGAAAGATAAAGATACTTTGTCTTTGGGTATTCTTTACTTCCTTGAGTATTTCCTTTTAACAACAAACCTCATTATACCTTGTATAGAGCACAACCAAAACCTTACTGAGCTGCTTCATTCCATCCAAACTTTCTTCCCATGCTTGATGAAATATTGTGGTCTTTGGAACCTTCATAGAACAAATCCATAGTCTTACATGTCTTCTTCTCACGTCATGATTACTGACTTAACGTGAGTATGTTGAATGTTAAACTCTCACTTGATGATACCTTGAAGAATTGCCTAATCTTGATGGGTACTTAATCTTCTTGTGTATGATCCAAGTTAACAATCTTGAGCAAAGGACACTTGTGTTTGATAAAGACTTCTTCACCATAGAGATAACTAATTCTTCCTGGTGAATACTAGTAACTTCATCTTCGAACTTCTTTAGCTTGGCTACCCCCCTTAAGAAAGATGCACTAAGGGAAACCAAAGGGTAGCTTACATACTCTTCTGAGTGAGTCAATTGTCCTCATTTCCTTGTGATTTTCATAACTCACAAACCATAACTGTCCTCGAGGTGGTTCTTGTGGTGAGAGAGAGAAGTCTATTGTTGTCCAAAAGTTCTCCATGATTTTGTTTTTGGCTTCCAAGAAACAGAGATGTGAACTGATAAGAAACACAGGAGACAAATGAAACCCAACTTTTTATTGCATTAAACCTTAAGCTTACAAACTAAATGAAATTGTGGGAAGACCTCACAAGATCATTGCACTCATTACAAAGACGCAAATCAAGCATAAGCATTAAGACAAACCAACCAAACACTAAAGGTTCACAAGGCACACCGACTCGACTTTCACTACTAACGTATTTATTATAAAGGACATAAACTCCTAGCGAGGTGATAGGTATCAAGATCTTTCTTCATGCTGCGTGCTGCTAACACTGGCTGACGATAGTCCTGTAGTGACTTGATTGTTTCCAAGGTCCTTTGATTGCTTCTCCTGCCGACAACAATATGCATGGTGGCCCTCCTGTCGGCAACGATAACACACATTTCGAGGTATATCTTTGGTAGGGTCACCTCTTTCTGAAATGTTGCTTGGTGTGTTGTTATCTTGCGAGCTATGGGGGTTCTTCCTCTTCTTGGCTTGCTTCTTATTTCGCTTGACTCTTTGGGGTTGGAACTCCGTACAAGTGATTGTCCATCCATCTATGCATACTTCCCCATAAATGGATTTAGCGTGAGGAACTTCTATCTCTTTACCCCTTTGCTCTATCTGACTAGGATTCCGAGCTGAATGTGGCAACGTAGTAGAACTCAACTGTTGACTGCTTTCTACCTTCTTCCTACCTTTGTTTGCTTGCTTTGCATATTGTGCTGATTTCTTCTGAATATTCTTTCTTGTCTCCGCATGTAACCGCTTGATAAAGTCTGATCTTTTTGTGGCATCCATGTTAACCTGTTCCTGTAAAGGTAAAGGCAAAAGATCCATGGGGGTATGCGGTTTAAATCCATAAACAATTTCAAATGGACAAGAGTTTGTTGTAGAATGGACTGCCCTGTTATAAGCAAATTCAACATGTGGAAGGCAGTCTTCCTAAAGCTTCAAATTCTTTTTCAACATAGCACGCAACATGGTGGAGAAGGTACGGTTGACAACTTCAGTTTGCCCATCCGTTTGTGGATGACAAGTGGTTGAAAATAACAACTTTGTGCCAAGCTTAGCCCACAATGTCTTCCAAAAGTAGCTGAGAAATTTTGTATCCCGGTCGGAAACAATAGTCTTTGGAATTCCATGTAAACGAATGATCTCCCTGAAAAACAAATCAGCAACGTGTGAAGCATCATCGCTCTTATGACATGGGATAAAATGTGCCATTTTAGAAAAGCGATCAACAACAACAAAAATAGAATCCCTCCCCCTCTGAGACCGAGGTAACCCCAAAACAAAGTCCATAGATATATCTTCCCAAGGTACTTGTGGAATAGATAATGGAGTATATAAACCATGGGGGTTGAGGCGGGACTTAGCTTTCAAGCAAACGATGCAACGCTCAACATGCCGCTGGACATCACGTCGCATATGTGGCCAAAAGAAATGATCAGAGAGCATGTCCAATGTCTTTTTAACACCAAAATGACCAGCTAGTCCACCTGCATGTGCTTCTTGCAAAAGAACTTGACCAATTGAACAAGCTGGAATGCGTATTTTGTTAGTCCGAAACAAGAATCCATCATGCACATAATATTTATCCCAACCTTTTTCCAGCAATGCAACGAGAGAAAGGTTGTTTAAAATCGGCATCAATAGCATACAATGTTTTAATGGATTCCAAACCAAGTACTTTTGTATCTAGTTGTGTAATCAACGCACATCTTCTAGACAAGGCATCAGCAACAATGTTATCTTTACCATGCTTATGTTTGACAACATAGGGAAATGTTTCAATGAACTCAATCCATTTAGCATGTCGACGGTTCAGCTTGCCTTGGCTTTTAAGATATTTTAAAGATTCATGATCAGAATGGATTATAAATTCTTTAGGGAACAAGTAATGTTGCCAAACTTCCAAAACTCGAACTAAGGCATAAAGCTCTTTATCATAGACACAATAATTTAGATGTGGACCATTCAACTTTTCAGAAAAAGTAGGCAACAGGTTTACCTTCTTGAAGTAGTACACCTCCTATGCCAATGCCACTTGCATCACATTCGATCTCAAATGTCTGACCAAAATCAGGAAGTTGTAGCAGCGGTGCTGCACAAAGCTTTGTTTTCAGCTCATTGAAGGCTTGGTCTTGTTCATCACCCCACTTGAATGGAACATCCTTCTTTGTCAAATTGTTGAGGGGTGCAGCGATGGTGCTGAAATCTTTAACAAAACGCCTATAAAAACCTGCAAGACCATGAAAACTTCTAACTTGACCCACATTTGTAGGTGCAGGCCAATCCTTTATTGCTTTAATCTTGTCTTCATCAACTTGAATTCCATCTGCAGAAACAAAAAATCCAAGAAAAACAACACGGTCTGTGCAAAAGGTGCACTTAGCAATGTTTCCATACAATTTGGCAGCTCTCAAAACAACAAGAACTTGATGGATATGATCAAGGTGTTCATCAAATGATTTTCTATAGATCAGGATATCATCAAAATAAACAACAACAAATTTGCCAACAAAAGCTCTTAACACATGATTCATCAAACGCATAAAAGTTGAAGGAGCATTTGTCAAGCCAAAGGGCATCACAAGCCATTCATAGAGACCAAATTTAGTTTTAAATGTTGTTTTCCATTCATCACCTATTTTCCATCGAATTTGATGATAACTACTACGTAAATCAATCTTGGTAAAAATAGTTGAACCGCTCAATTCATCTAACATGTCATCAAGCCTTGGAATGGGATGACGATATCGAACAATTATAGCATTGATAGCACGACAATCAACACACATACGCCAAGAACCATCTTTCTTTGGAACTAACAAAACAGGAACAGCACATGGTGATAAGGATTCACGAACATACCCTTTGTCCAAAAGCTCTTTTACCTGTCGTTGAATTTCCTTTGTCTCTTCGGGATTGGTGTGGTAGGCTGGACGATTTGGAAGAGAAGCACCTGGCACCAAATCAATTTGATGCTCAATTCTGCGAAGTGGAGGAAGTCCAGCTGGTATCTCATCGGGAAAAACATCTTCGAAATCCTGTAATAGATCAAAAACAACACTAGGCAGCGAGGAAGGTAAGTCATTAGTTGAAAGAAGGACCTCCTTGTGCAAGAGCACAAAGAATGGGGTTGTGGTGTTTCTCACTTCTCTCAAATCACTCCTGCTCACAAAGAGACACTCAGTGTGGCGTGGCTGTTTAGGATTGGCAGCAGGCTTTATGTGGTTGGATGGGTTAGAACTCTCTCCCTTACTTGTGTTGGGGATTTCACTCAATTTTCTTTTGTCTTATTCCTCTCTTTTCTTGCGAGCCATATCTGAAG
Source organism: Microstegium vimineum (assembly GCA_022036555.1). Classification (NCBI taxonomy): domain Eukaryota; kingdom Viridiplantae; phylum Streptophyta; class Magnoliopsida; order Poales; family Poaceae; genus Microstegium; species Microstegium vimineum. The sequence goes on along the minus strand of CM039135.1, from coordinate 16,037,448 downwards.
CATGTATCTCCTCTGGAGATAATGGAACAAGAACCACCTTCTTGTCATTGTGAATGAAAGTGAGTTTGTTAGACCGTCCAAAATGCACCGAGTCCACATCAAATTGCCAAGGTCGACCAAGCAGCAAATGGCATGCTTGCATGGGGACAATATCACAATCAACCTCTCCATGATAATCACCAATGGAAAATGACAAACGAATCATGGCTGAAACCTTAACTGTCCCAGAATTATTCAACCATTGCATATGGTATGGATGTGGATGGCGACGTGGCTGCAATCCAAGCTTCTCAATTAGCAAAGCACTAACAATATTATTGCAGCTCCCACCATCTATGATGAAACGACACACTTGGCCTTTCACTTTGCATCGAGACTGAAACAAATTATGGTGTTGTCCTTGTTCAGCAGCAACAAATTGAGTGGAAAGAACTCGCCTAACCACCAAAGAAGGAGATGGTGTGTTCATTATAGAAGGCTTCAAATCAGGAAAATCAGCAAGCAACTCATCAAAATCAGCACTAGTAATCTCGTCGAAAGATGGAGAAACAACATCTTGTAACATGTCATTGTGAGCAAAACTTGGAATAGGTTGAATGGCTAAACAATTCAGACCTAGCTCAAATGTACCATCCTCTGCTGAATACTCACATATGTCAAGATTAGGATCTGCAAATACATTGGTAAACTCATCATCCTCTTCACTTTGAGAATCATAAGAACCATCAGCAAGTGCAATAATAGTACGATGATTGGGACATTCAGCTTGCTTGTGCCCATGACCACCACACTTAAAACACTCAATCTTGCTTGTCCTGCGTTGGGTGGCTGCAGTAGAAGAAGTGGGCTGACTTGAATTCACAGCTTTACCTTTCACATCCAATTGTTTGGAAGAAGATGGAATTGATCTATGTGCTTCACGAGATGAGGATTTGGGTGTTGCAGCGCCTTGCTGTTGGAGGTGAGGTGTGACATCCCCTTGCTGTTGGGAATGACGCCATGAAGCATTGTATTTGTAAGATGTACCAATTTGCCTTTCAACCCTCTTTGCAAAATGAACTAACTCGGTGAGACATGTGTAATTTTTCATATCCACTTTATCAACAATGGGTTTATTGAGGCCAACCATAAACCGAGCCATTGTAGATTCCTCATCTTCAGTTATCCCTGTACGAAGTAAACACATTTCCAATTCTTGAAAATATTCATCAACAGTACGAGTACCTTGCACAAGACATTTCAGCTTCAAATGAAGATCACGAGAGTAATATGCAGGAACAAAACGACGTTGCATTTCCCTCTTCATGTCTTCCCAAGTGATACGAACATGCCCAACTATCTGATATTCAGTACGGATCTGATTCCACCAAGTTATGGCATAGCCTTTGAACTCAATTGCTGCAAGCTTTGCCTTCTTTTCAGCAGGGTATTCATACAAATCAAATATTTGCTCCACTTTGGTTTCCCATTCAAAATAAGCATCAGCATTCTCCTTGCCACTGAATGAAGGAATGGATACTTTAACCTTGCTCAAACCATCATCATTGTGCCGCCGTTCATGATGACGCTGATGGTGACCACCATAACGGCCATGTGCTCCAAAATGGGCAAAGTTGTCATCACCATGATCATCATATGCACCACGGTGACCATAAGGATCACCTTCATGTTCAACACTATAATTTGAAAGCATTTCAGGATCAACAATAGGAACACGTCGTGCACGACCAAAAGCAGCAGCAAATCCTCGGCCACGGCCACCAGCACGACCACCACCATGGTGATCATCATCCTCATTATCATGAGGTGGAGGTTCCCCACGTTGTTGCTGAATGGATTGCTGAAGTTGTTGCATTCCTTGCATCAATTCACGCATTTGTTCACGCACCTCCTGAATCTCTTGAGCAGAAATAGTATGGGAAGAAGAGTCGTCGTCATGACCTGCCATGTTAGTAACAAGGAGACAAAACTAATAGGACAATGAATATGTGGAATCACTCCCTCACCACTTACAAAACAAGTTCTTTCTCTCCCTAAAAAGAGCAAGAACCGTGGCTGCAATCTGTAGTGGAAGAGTGATTGTAATAGCGACGACGGTGCAACAACTCACGGTGCTTTTAAGTGGAGCTTGGTGGGGTAATATGTAAGTGGAATGCACTGAAATGCAGTGATGCAAAATCAAATAATAATCCAAGAACACAAGTCTAAGTTGCTGAATATAGAGAACAAGATGGACAAAGAAAGGAACAAGATGTAGAAAGTGGATAGATGAACACCAATTGTACCAACTGAAACTTGTTGCTGCCCAAACCCCTTTTGGTGTGCTAAACACAACTCTCCTTTTTTTTCTTTCCTTTGTTTTTTTTGAACAAGAACTCATTGTTTTTTTTCGGTCCTTCTTTTGACACATATACATCTTTTCTGTGAACCTTTTTGACAAACATGGCACAACTATCAATTAAAGGGGCGTGTAAGGATCAACTAAGATGGATGGCGCAGCATAGAAACAAGAAACTTGGGTGGGGAATATGTGGCGGGTAGAAAACAAGGGTGGGATTGGTGGGTATTATATATATATATATATGCAGCAAGTAACGATTATCAGATAAAGGGTGGGATGTGTGGGTATATGCAGCAAGCGATGTTATGATTAGAACAAAGATAACAACAAGAACGATGTGGAAGAGAAAATTCAGCAACTAGACAAATCTTAAAGGATTAAAACTCGATAAAGCAAACTACAAAATCAGTAGCACGTATGAATTTGGGTTGTAGGTTTTCTTTTTGGCAATCAGTGGACAGTAGGTATTTAAACTCTATCCTACCAAAAACAAGAACAATCCTACTGAGGAAACGGAGGCTTTGGTACCAGATGATATGCACACGCCTATGCAGCATGTGTAGCAAGTTATGTGGCCCGATCTTCTCGTAGGATTTGCGAACTTGATAACTTGTCGCTGCGTGACCTGGTGAAGAGGTAGTGCACCGCGAGGCTGCCCACGCGACGAACGACCGAGACATTCACCCTTCCACGTAACGATGAACAACCCACGCAATCACGCCGTATAGACGTGAAGGCACAAACTGGGTGAACCGCAGTTCGGCGTTCTACAACTCCCTCAGGAATCGAAAGAACAAGTGTTGTAAGCCTCTCAAGACTCACGCATAAACAAAACTCCACGAGTTTGTGTATTCTGAATTCAGTAAATCAAGATATATCACCTTTCATTGTCTAGTACAAGATATAAGGCGTTCAGCTTTGAGTAAATAGCAGCATGCGCATGCACTAGTGGATTTCGTGGCTGGTTCGCGCATCTCTTCAGTTTCTGATAGCAGTTACCAAAATGAGCATAACTCTTTATTGTGAAGTCCAAATAATGCGTCGTTTGATTGGTTGGAAATAAGACTTGATGATGCTTCCATCCACTCATAGAACACCGACTAACTCCTATTCTGTCCGCAGTGATGCTTGAGATTTGTACCATGTGTCAGTCATCTAGCTTCTGGTTGCATTCCCATGCAAAAGTGATGAAACACCATTTATTCATGCAGACCATAGGCTTCTTGGTTCATATGTCCATAGGCTTGAATCCATCTTCATCCCATGCTAGTTCATATACTCCATCATTCCTAAGGACATTGAAACAAGTACTCAATAGCATAGGTTCATTCAATGTAATCTGGTTATTAAGCATAAGGTTAGCGTTCACCTGAGAATGAATTTCCTTCTCCAATTGTTTAGCTCTACTCCTTGTAATTGGACCAGTTATATCAAGTGTAGTTTCATTTAGAGATGAGTGAATGCTAGGAATATCCTCATTACAAAGCTGGACTTGCGCTCGAGCTACCATCAGGTGCGAATGCACCCAAACGACATCAGCAAGACGGCGTTCCGCACACATGAGGGGCATTATGAGTTCCTGGTGATGCCTTTTGGCCTCTCCAATGCCCTAGCAACCTTCCAGGCGCTTATGAACGACGTGCGCGATCCCTTTGCACGGCAAGCGATCACCGTTGGCGACGGTGACCCTAAGCTGGTCGCCCCCGGAGGGGGAGAGCCCGAGGCGGCGCATGGTGGCGCCCTGGAAGAAGTTGTGTGTGGAGCCGGTGTCGAGGAGAGCCATGAAGAGCTCGCCCTTGCAGGTGACCGGCAATAGCATGGCGTTGGGTGGTCGGATGCCGACCACCGCATGGAGAGACACCACCAGGGAGGTGGCTGCAGATACTGTGGGTTCGGCCACCTCATCAACTGAATCGGGTGGGTGGTCATCGGTCGCCGTCACGTCCTCTGGTTCATTGACAGTGTAGTCGGAGGTCACAAGGTAGAAGAGGCGCTTGCAGATGTTGCCGCAGACGTATGGCTCGTCACAGTTGAAGCAAAGTCCTTGTCGACGTCGTTCCACCTGCTCGGCCGGCGTGAGGCGCCGGAACGTGGGCTGCTGGCCGGTGGCGGGCGGAGCAGCAGGCTGGACCGGTGTCGGAGCCGACAGGCCCGGTACCACCGGCCGAGGGGGCGGGCGGCCCCCGCGTTGCTGCTGCTGCAGCTGTTGAAGAGCCGGCAGGAAGGCCGCTGTGCGGCGCTCGTAGGCCCGAGCGTAGGACATCGTTGTCTGTAGGTCCTGTGGGTGGTGCATCTCCACATCGACGTGGATGTGCTCTGGAAGGCCGCCGACGTACAGTTGCGCCTTCTGGCGAGGGCTTAGATCGCGCTCGTGGCAGAGGACGGCGTTGTAGCGCTCCGAGTACTCTTGGACGGTGGAGGAGAACGGAAGCGGCGCAAGTTCCGCCAAGCGAGTACCCTGTGTGGGGGGGCGAATTGCAGTTGGCACAGCTCGCGGACCCGTGACCATGTTGGCATGCCCTCGTCCTATTCGAGCGTGTAGTACCATGTCTGGGCGACGCGGTGTAGATCGGCGACGAGGTGTCGGTCAGCGCCCATGACGGGATGGGCGACAGGGACGCCGACCACTGTATCTGTTGCAGGGGAACACTCGTGCAGCCTTGAGGCATGCCCGGGGCGGCCTCCATCTGTAGGGCCGACATCGTCGCGGGTGGAGATGGTGGCGGCGGAAGCGGTAGAGAGGTGGGTGGAGGGGGTGGCGGCAGCAGGCTCGCGAAGGACTGCTGCATTGCGGCCATGTTGCGGCTGAGGGTGTCCACCACACCGGCCAGGTTGGCCAAGGTGAGCGGTGTCTCGGAGGACTCCGACAGGGAGGACGACGCATCTGGCGTCGGCCCAGAGGACAGCGGCGGCGGCAGGGCACTGGAGGTTGGCGGCGGCGTGGTCATCGTCCTGAATTCTGCTGATACCAAAGTGATAGGTACCTGCACTCTCGCAGGGAGGGATCGCAGGGAATAGGTGTGAGAGGGAGAGGGGCGAGGCTTGAGCGCGTGGGGAAGACGGCGCCGTGGCTGCTGCGCGCGTGAGGCAGAGTCGCGAGGGCAGAGGCAAAGGCGGCTAGGGCAAATCTCCCGGCTCCCTGAGGGAAGCCGGAAACAATCTATTGTTTCTGCTTAATTTCCAATAACCGTCTTACAAAGTATTTATATCCCTGACTTCTATAATTATAAATAACTCCCTAAATAATAATAGTAATTGGACTAAGACTATGACTCCTCTATGACTAGGACTCCATGTAGATACTATTACGGGCTGTAATTAGCCACTAATGGGCCTACGCCTGCCATATGATATGCCCGTCATAACAGGCAACCTGAGTCCTTTGAATCTGAGGGACTTCCATCACCAGTCCCACCATGATAATCCACCACTCAATTAGACATCATCAACAATCGCCTTGGACGACTCAAATCTGCACAAGTGAGTTTGAGCATATGCTTACTACTCATGTGCATGATACTACTAGTGGAAGCAAGAGAAGCAACAACAAATGGTAGACATAAATGCGCTACTGAGGCAACAATATAACCAGCAGATGGCCTAGTGATGGTCTGGGTATAATCATAGACCATATGCATCAAAGGACCCCACGTACAAAGGTAACTTGTATCTTAATTTGTTTTGCATATTTTAATTCTCAGTTGATTGCAGTTGCATATTCAATAACATGTACCTAAAAAATAAAATATTTATTCTATTTCACATATGTGTTTAAGAATGTTTAGGTTTCTCTTATGTTGAAATGATGAATAGTTGTTCTATTTGTGCCAAGTTTATAACTTAGTATTCCCAAAGATTTAATTTGGTTGGCTAAAGTTTCTTATTCTAGAACTTGAAACTTGTGGATTTCAAAAGCACAATCCTTTTCTATGTTGTTGCGATTTATGACATAGTAAATAGAATCCATTATGACTTTATTCTAAGAAAAACTTGAAATCTAAATTTAATTTGGTTTGCTAAAATGTCTCATTCTAGAACTTGAAACTTGTGGATTTCAAAAGCATGATCCTTTTCTATTTTGTTATGATTATGTTATGGTAAATAGAATCCATTGTGACTTTGTTCTAAGAAAAACTTTGACATCTGAAAATTTACTGTTTCAAAATGCTAAAATGCTTAAGTTCCTCAATGATTATGAATTCCTACCGAAACCATATGACATGAAAGGTCACGGTTAATTCGGCCTTAACGGAGGCCAACCACCTCGGTAAATAGGTTAACCGAGCCGGGCGATATAAGATAACTGTCTCAATTAATATGTATTAATTGAGGTGGTTCGCCTAGGGGAATCCTGCGTCGGTTAATCATTTTCTAGAAATCCCAAATCTAGGAAAAAAATAGCAATTTTTTATTTTACCTAGGAGGCCCTCACCCGTCAGCCACACACCATGCTCACACAAGCCGTAAGTCACACATTTTTTTCACGTGCTCCGTAGCTACAGGGGTTCAAGCCTTTGGCCTCGTCCTTGCATAAACTCGTCTACCACTTCACCCCATTGAATTTTATGTCAAAAATAGATATTTTTTCCTTATATTATACTGAACCAATTTTAAAATGAGTGTTTGAGACTCTTAATGACTTCAAATAAAAATATTGAAACTATATTTTTTAAAAACTTTTTAAGAACTATAACTTTTATTTTGTTCATTTCTCCATCTGAGGTCGTTTGCAAAATTTAAATTTTAAATATACCAACTTTAAACATAATTATCCTTAGTCAAATGCTTTTAGATTAAAAAATTATCAACTACAAAGTTCTTAAACTCTTTGAGGTCTACAACTTTCACTTAGGTTATTTCTCCATTTGATTGTTTGAAAAATTCCAGTTTCAAATGTGACAAATCAAACATAATTTCCCTTGACAAAATAATTTTGAATAAAAAAGATGTCAACTAGTTATATAACCTTTTGAAATCTACAACTTTTATTTTATTCAAATCTTCATCGAAGGATATTTAATTTTTTTGAAATTTAATACTTAATTTATTTCAAGTTTAACCTAGGAGAGCTCTATGAGGCAACTACCTCAATTAATAGCATGTTAACCGAGGTGGTTGCATTGTACCAAACGCCTCGGTTAACCGATTAGCCAACGCGGGCCACTTAAGCCGAGGTGATTTGGTTACGTTGCCTGCCGAAGTTAGTTGCTAGGCCAGCTACTCTGCCCTGCCACGATTAACCGAGATAGACAACCAGGCCAATCGCCTCAGAGCCTATTTTGGAAATTCCTAAAAGTTTTTTTTAGTGTTGGGCCCTTTGATGATTTTTTTATTTTTTCTTGAAAAAATACTAGAAGATCAAAACAGTTGATGTCCTATTTATTACACACTCAACAAGACATGGGTAATCCCGCAAGACATAGTGGTAAGTTAGATTAGTATGCATCAAAGTTAATATCAAAATCATTCGCCAGCTGACAACGGCGCCATAGATGTTTGTTATTATTTGTTATGCTCATATAAAATATTCTGCAAGTGCACATAATACAGTTGTAATATTGCACTTAGGAGTATTATTAGGTATCGTATTTATCCTTAGGAAGCAATAGCTAAAGAACATTATAACTAACTATAGTGGATCCACTAACTACTATACCAACTAAATTAAAGGTGGAGTAAGTGAGATATATGATATGAGCAATGCCACATATAAGAAGAAGTTACGATGATAAGAGAGTAGTTTAGCGAACAAGAAGAACAACAAGCGATCATAAGGTTTTCAATAATCTATATCTACTTGAATGGTTCTAGCTTAACAAGACATGTTACATGAAGCAAGATCAGTGTTCATACACAATCACAGATAAGTATATAGTCTAGACATCATGTCTACACTATATCTTAGCGCTCTCATTCGAATTATGGTGACACTGATTAGAGCACCAGGTTAAGGGCGGTGAACCAACGCATATGTATAGTACTATTATCTTACTATCATACAACCATGATTATGCTAGTAAACAGTACAACCAACTGTAATATATATGAAGGAGTGGAAGTACATATAGTTTTTAGAAATAAAAAACACCACAAAATGAAAACTGAGACAGTAAAAGCATACTCGATCAAAACGATTATTAGTGAGCAACATTACCATAGATCCATACATTTCAAAATTAATACCCTCCCACTACAATCTTTCCTGGGACAAACTAAGAAATCTTTAATATAAAATCTAACAGTTCATGTTGATTTTTATTTACCAAACTAATTCAGAAGTTGACCTTGCAAGAACAATGCAAACTAAATCTTGTGAGGCATTGCTGCTTTCTCACATATCTCTGCAATGAGGGCAGGGCATACCTTTTTGAGGTCCTCGAAACCTTGGATTGTTGCCACATCATCCATTCTATTAGAAGAGTTGATAAATTGAATGCAAGCATCTTTGAGCTTGTAGCAGCGACACTGAACAGCTGTAGCTAGAGTGGCAGTCACATCCTGAACAGCAAGCCTGTTGCAAAGGATGCTCTCACACATCAACTTCATCCTTACCAATCCATACCTGTTTGCAGCCACAAGCAAATGTCTCACGATTGGATCATTCTCATTGCCATCAAAACCACCCATAGAGGGCAAAGAATCAGTGTAGATGAAGTGAAGCAATGCCTTGAAAACAGGAGGCTCCATATCTTCAACTATTACGCTCCGCTTTGTCTTGTCCCTCGTAAGCTCAGCATGGAAGACAGGCGACCTCATCTTTAGCACAATTTTGTGGGCTCTGAAAAGCTCGTTTTTAACCTTGAAGGTCACATCCATGCCCTCCCCAGACTCCAGCAGTTTGCCAAGATTATCCTGCAGATCTGACGCTGGCAGATCAATGTCGTCCCACTTGATAACGGTGAGATCGCACTCGATCTCGAGACACTCGTCCTTGAGGTATCCCAAGGTTTCCAGGTCGTCCTTCTTCATGAACTTTTGGAAACCCCAGGTCGTGGTTGTAGCGTTGTGAACCGCCTGACATGTGAATACGGATGTTGAAATCCCAGTTGTCTGGTTTACAAGCCTGAAGTCGAGGAGACTCGTAGCCTCAGTGTTTTTACTCATGAGCTCGAGGAAGATGGACACGTAGTCCTTGCAGTCCTCGTTGTTTCCATCTGGGTAGTAACGGATGCACCAATTGTGGCCTCCGGCGGAGAAGGGGGAAGAGGTGGTGTACCTCCCGACGCCGAAGTTCTTGTGGAGCCCCTTGCCGACGATCTTGAACGAGTGCGTCACACGCGCCGTATCCGCTGCGACGTACATCGACGCTGTCCTCGTGCCTGGCCTCTTGAGTGCCGCAGACATATGGAGACGTTTAGGCTTGCGGCGCGGAGGAACCGATGGTTGCGGGGAGGTGAGGAGACGACTGGCGATGGCGAGAGGAGTTGAGGCGGCGGCGAGGATTTTGTCAGCGAGCAAGATAAAAGGAAGCTAGGTTCAGAGCAATTCCAGCCCAAGTCCCTGTTAGCTCTGACCGGTGTTCTTGACAGCCGGCGAGCTTGCAATCTGTAATCGCAAAACACAATCACTCAAACACAACACGAACACATGGAACATTGGGTTTGGTGCTGCGAACAACTGAGCAGCGTTTTCTGGTTTTCTCTTCTCTATTTATTCTGTGTACAGACCACCGAGTGGCCAAGCGCGCACCGCGCAGCGAGCACGTCCATCCCTGTGTCCACGATGCCGCGAGATCATCAGTCATCCATGGAATGTGCGAGCTATTCCCGCCACTACTCCTAGCGTGATGGCAGCCACAGGTTGGTGCTCATCCGCATGCAACTGAAACTGAAAAACTGACTAACACATGCAGCTAACATGCAGCTAACTAACAAAAGGCTAATGCGCTAGGTTCACTAACATTTCTCCTCCTAATTCTTGCGCATAGCCTGAATGTCAATGACGCCGATCTTGAAACGCAGCTCACAGAAACGAACTCGCCCCAAAGCCTTCGTCAGAAGGTCTGGCAACTCCTCAACCGTCCCAATGGACTCAAGCTTCACCCGATTCTCCTCAACGCACTCCCTGATGTAGTGGTACCTAACATCAATGTGTTTGCTGCGGTCGTGGAACACCGGATTCTTGCTGAGTTGGAGTGCAGACTCGCTGTCAATCTTCAGAGTGAAGGCCCTACTCTGCTCACCTCTGAATTCAGCAAGCAAGCGGGCCAACCAAACACCTTGGCAGGCTGCAGTAGTGGCTGCAATATACTCAGCCTCGCAGGACGATAAGGCCACCACCTTCTGCTTCTGGGACTGCCAAGTGATGATGCTAGGGCTGAGGAAGAAGATGACTCCACTGGTGCTCTTCCTTGTATCAATGTCACCTGCTAGATCACTGTCACTGTAGCCTGTAAGCTCAGCTCCCTTCCTCTTTTGATAATGGCAGTCAAAGTGCAGAGTCCCAGCAATATATCTCAGCACTCTTTTGACAGCCACCATGTGCTCTGTAGTCGGCTTCTCCATGAAACGACTAACATACCCCACAGAATATGCCAAATCTGGCCTTGAATTCACTAAGTATCTCAGAGAGCCAACAATGCTTCTATACTTCGTTGCATCAACAGAAGGTGCAGCACTGGACTTATTGAGTTTTAGCCGAGGCTCCATGGGGGTGTGGCTTGGATTGCATCCTTCTAGCCCAGTAGTCTGGAGTATCTTCGCTGCATAAGAACTCTGACAGACTGTAATGCCACCTTCAAACTGCATCACCTCCATACCAAGATAATACCGCAGGAGGCCGAGGTCGCTCATCTTGAATGTCGCCTTCATCTCCTCCTTGAAGGTGTTGATGTCTTGTGGATTGCCACTAGTGATCACCAAATCATCCACGTATACGCCCACGATGAGGCGCCGTGCGCCCACACCGCGGAGGTAGACAGCGTGCTCCGACGTGCTGCGTGTGAAACCGAGCTGCAGCAGCGACTCGTCCAGCTTGGAATTGTTATGGACGACGTATAGGAATACGAAGTAAAGAATCAAGCCACAGAGGAGACACACGATTTAACGTGGAAAACCCCTTCGATGTGAAGGGGAAAAACCACGGGCACCAGCCAGCAACAATCTCACTATCTCAAGAGTTTGGGTTACACGCCTATGGCGGCTTACAAGAGAATCAAGTCTCCACGAAACCCTAGCAAGGGTATATATACCGTACACCCAAGCCTCCGGCGACGGGCCTCTGCTCCGCTCCATCAGAAGCCCGTCCTATATCCTGGAGTGAATTTGGAACAACTCCAACAGGAATACCACGCGCGCGGGGCTTGACGAAGTCCATACAGTGCCTTGATCAGATGCAGCACCTTCTTCTCCTGGCCCTTCATCACGAACCCCGGCGGCTGCTCGACGTAGACATCTTCCAGCAACTTGCCATTCAGGAAGGCGGACTTGACGTCCATATGATGGACGGCCCACCCTTCACTTGCAGCCAGTGCCAGCAGCAGCCTCACCGACTCCAGGCGTGCTACGGGCGCGAAGACTTCATCAAAGTCGACGCCTTGGCGCTGCACGCAGCCCCTGGCAACGAGCCGGGCCTTGTACTTCGTCACCAGCCTGGCTTCGTACCTCTTGGTCTTGAACACCCACTTGAGGCCGATTGGGCGGGCCCCTGCCACCTGATCAGCCAGCTCCCAGGTGGAATTTGCCTCAATTGAGGTGAATTCGTCGAGCATCGCGTGGCGCCAGTTCTCGTACTTCATCGTTTCCTCGAACGACGTTGGCTCGGCCTCGCATGCCAACAGCAGCCGCTCCTCCAGATCACGTGCAGCGAGACCCGGCGGCGTGGCGTGACCGAGTATGGTGTCGATGTCGCGGTACCGCAGCGGCACGTCTTCGTCATGATCCGCGTCCAGCTGCTCCGACACCCGAGCGCCTGGAGGTGACACGAACCCTGCTGGGTGCGCCGGAGGTGGAGGTGGAGTTCTCGGCGTCGCACTCCCGGCGCGAGTTGGCGAGGCACCAGATGGGGAACTCCCTGTGCCGAAGGTCGGTGAAGCCTGGGATGGTGATGCCGACAGTGACGGGGCTGCTGCAGCTGCTGACGAAGACGTGCTTGCCGTTGTCGTCGTGGTGGCCGGCCCGGGCAGTGGCAGGTTTTCGACCGTGAAGTCGTTCAGCCCGCTGCTCTGCCCCTGGGTCCAGGATCACTGCGCCCCCTCGTTGAACACTAGGTCCTGGCTCACGTGTACGTGCCGCGCCACCGGATCGTAGACTCGGTATGCCTTGCTGCCGGGCTCGTAGCCGACAAGGATGGTCTGCCGGCTCCTGTCATCGAGTTTCCTCAGATTGGGCGCGGTTATCTTCATGTGCGCGACGCAGCCGAATGTTTGCAGGTGCTGGACGCCGGGAACGCTGCCTGTCCAGAGCTCGTAGGGGGTCTTCCTGCCTATGCTCTTGGACGACGAGCGGTTCAGCAAGTAGACGGCCGTGGTGACCGCCTCACCCCAGAATTCTCCAGGGAGGCCCTTCGCCTTGAGCATGCTACGCGCGGTCCCGACCACAGACTGGTTTCTTCACTCCACCACCCCGTTTTGCTGAGGCGAGTGCGGGGCAGTGAGCTGGCGATGAACACCGAGCTCGGCGCAGTAGTCGACGAAGTCCGCTGCGGTGAAATCACCCTCGCTGTCGGTACGCAGGGTGAGCAGCTTCTTCCCGCTCTTGCGCTCGGCCGCTGCTTGAATACGCCGAATTGATGTCGCGGAGGCGTCCTTGGTGGGCAGCAGAGCAAGCCACATGTAGCGAGAGTAGTCATCTACCAGCAGAAGAAAATACCGATTTCCACTTGGAGTTGCCGGCGTGATGGGGCCGCAGAGGTCGCCGTGGAGGAGTTGGAGCGCCTCCGATGAACGCCCGAGGGCCTGCTGCGGGAACGGCATGCGCTGTTGCTTGCCGGCGAGGCAGGCTTCATAGACCTGCTCCACCTGGTCCAGCAGCGGCATGCCCCGGACGAGCCCCTCTCGCCCCATCTTCCTCAGAGCCGCAAAGTTCAGGTGCCCGAATTGAGCATGCCACACCCACGCCTCTTCTTCACCATGGGCGGTGAGGCAGACCGGTTGAGCGATGTCGATGTCGAGAATGTAGAGCCGGCCCGAGTTGCGGTGGATTTTGGCGAGCAGTCGTCGTTCCTCATCGCGCACGCGCATCACACCGCCTTCGACAAGGACTTGGAAGCCGATCTCGTCGAGCTGCCCTACCGAAATAATGTTGGCGATCAGTCGGGGCAGGTAGTAGACGTTGGAGATGGTGCGGTGCTCGCCGTTCTTGCAGGCAAACAGGACGGTGCCAACCCCTTCGATGCTAGCGACGGACCCGTCTCCGAAGCGGACGGAGCCAAGGACGCCGTCGTCGAGGTTGGAGGATGCCGCCATCGAGGTTGGAGAACGCCGAGCGTGTGCCCGTCATATGGTTGGACGCGCCTGTGTCCAGAACCCATCGCTTCGGGTCCTGTTCGCCGGAGTCGTCGAAGGCGGCGAAGACTTTCTTCTCAACGAGGTGGAGCTCGCCGTCGTCGTGACTCGATTTGGCAGCAGCCCGGGTTGGATCCGGCGGCGGCACGGGAGAGGAAAAGGTCTGCTCACCTAGAACAGCGTAGGCGAGCATGAGGGTTGGCTCGTCGTCCTGGCCCACATGGGCCTGTTCTTGTTTCTTCTTGCTTCGGCAGTCCTCGGCCCAGTGCCCCTTTTTCCTGCAAGCCTTGCAGGCATCATCCGCGACACCTTGGCCTGTGTTTGTTCCGGCCCGCTGCTCGCTGCCTCCACCGCGTCCGCGACCTCGGCCGCGACCGTGCCATTTGCCGCGTCCGCCGGAGCTTGGTCCGCCCTGACTCGACGTCCCTCTTCTTGTACCGCTTCAGCCATTGTTCCTCCGTCAACAGGAGCTTGCCGGAGACGTCCTTCGCCAGCGACAGCTCGTCGTCGGTCGCCGCTTTGAGCCGCCCGGTGACCTCCTCTACGGACAGGGTGTCGATGTCGAGGAGAGTTTCGATCGAGACGACGAGCTGCTTGTACCGTGGACGCGCGACGCAGAGGTACTTCGCCACCACCTTCGGTTCCGGCTCCGGGTCCCCGAGGATCGCCAGACGCTGCACAATGTTGGACAAGCGCAAAGCGAAATCCTCAACGGCCTCACCGTCGCGGAACGCAATTTGTTCGTACTCCGCGCGAAGGCTCTACGCCGTCGACTTGCGCACCCGATCGTCTCCGATGCGCATCGATCGGATCGCCTCCCATGCCTCCTTGGCTGACGGCTTGGTCGCCAGAGTGGGCACCATCTCTTGGGGAACGCCGGAGCAGATCGCCTCCAGTGCGCTGCGATCGTCGTGGAAGTCGATGTCCTCGTCCTCAATCGCATCCCAGAGATAGCGAGCTTGCATCTTCAACTTCATCAACAACGACCACGAGTCGTAGTTCGTCTTGGTGAGCTGCGGCCAGTTGCCGGAGCCGTTCGTCTCCCGGATCACCCCGCTCGTCGACGCCATCACGGGGGTGGCCCAGTTCGCGACCGCCGTCCGCCCCGAGTTCGCGAACGCCGCGGTGGCGAGTGTCTTGTAGACGGCTTGCGAGGCGGAGTCTTGCTGCCGGAGCCGCTGCCCTTCTCCTTCTTGCCCGCCGGCGGCGGCGTACGGCCACGACCCTTCGGCGACGTCATGTTGCCGCGCTAGGCCCTCTCTTATGGCTTTGATGCCAATTGTTAGCTCTGACCAGTGTTCTTGATAGCCGGCGAGCTTGCAATCTGTAATCGCAAAACACAATCACTCAAACACAACACGAACAAATGGAACACTGGGTTTGGTGCTGCAAACAACTGAGCAGCGTTTTCTAGTTTTCTCTTCTCTATTTATTCTCTGTACAGACCACCGAGTGGCCAAGCACGCACCGCGCAGCGAGCACGTCCATCCCCGTGCCCACGATGCCGCGAGATCATCGGTCATCCATGGAATGTGCGAGCTATTCCCGCCACTACTCCTAGCGTGATGGCAGCCACAGGTTGGTGCTCATCCGCATGCAACTAAACTGAAAAACTGACTAACACATGCAGCTAACATGCAGCTAACTAACAGAAGGCTAATGCGCTAGGATTACTAACATTTTGACAGCCGGCGAGCCTGCAGTCCTTACTTAGACCCCTACTCTAACTTATAGGAGTTTGGATAAAATTTCAACTCCAATAGAGTCCCTACTTGGGCCCCCATTTTACATGTCCCCTCAAATTTTAATCTCAGGTCCGCAGCTCTAGGAGCCTCCTATCCGGTGGGGCCCACCCACTTTCCCCACCCAGCCAAAGCAGTGAGCACCGCGCCGCCGCGCCCGCGCAGCCGCGCACGCGCCGGGTAATGGCCCCTCTCTCCTTGCCTTTGGCGGTCATGGCCCCTGCCCGACCCACCTGCTTAGTCTGTGTACAGAGAAAGGAGGAGGAAGATGAAGACAATGACACGTGGATCCCATTGGTGAGGGCTTAGATTTGGGTGCTGTTGTTGGAGTGGAAGCACAAAAATTGGGCCAATAAAAATAAGGAAAACCCTTAAATGAAAAGTAGGGGCCTTAATTTGGGGTCATGGCTGGAGTTGCTCTACAAACCTCGGTGACCGATGGAAGGAATCTATCTCTTTTTCTTTTTCTTGTTCTTTTTTTTTGATTGAGTGGACGGGTGGAAGGAAGCTGGGTTCCCTTTTCCGGAACGGATGGCTTCTGACCAGTCGGATGCGATCCTCGCGCCGATCACCTCGACTCCCACGCGCTCCTTCTTAATTTTAGGCCGAGTTCTGTTTCAGCCCCACGCGCTGCTTCTTCGTTTTTGGCCCAGTTCTATTTCAGCCCATTAGCATGAGATCATGTTTGGCCTGCTGTGACCTTGCCCTCCCCAGCGAGTCGGACGAGAAGACATCCCGTGTGTGACTTTGTTTTTTTTTCTTTCCTTTCTTTTTGTTTTTGTTTTTGTTTTTTCTTTTTTCTTTTTTCTTTTTTTATTTTCTATTTTATGTTTTATTTTTTATTTTATTTCCTTGTATTCTTTCCTTTTTCCATGATCTTTTATTTTTTGTTTTTAGTTTTCTTATTTTTATTTCCCTTGCTTTCTTCTATTTATAATTTTATGTGTTACCTTTTTATTTATTTTTATAGATATAGACACGTGTGATGTTTTATTATGTATTTTTTAATGTACACGAGTAGAAATATAATATTTTATTTTATATTTAGTGAGGTCGTGTAGTGTTAATGTGGTATTGTACAATGTATTATGTATTTTGGTGTTGTTCGCTAGCATTTTTTTATTTCACTATAATTAATTACTTCACTAATTTAATTTTTTATTTTTAAATTTCATGATATATTGATGTTTATGTATGTTCTATGCTATTTTCTATGATCTTTTGTAGTTTTATTGCGTTGTTCTACAATGTATTTTGTAATGTTCGCTAATATTTTTCTGATTTTTGTTTGATTATAATATAATTAATTACATTACTAAATTCTTTTATATTTTATATTTTATAATATATATGATGTTCATGTAGTATACATACGATGTTCTATACTATTTTGTTTGATGTTCGTGTAGTTTTGATATGATGTTCGACTATTATTTTCAGTATAAGGTTATCATGATATAAATATCCATTAATTTTTTTTATCAAAATATATTCATGTCTCGTCTAGTTTCGAAGAGTTTATTGTAAGGAATATGATGACGCAATCGGATTTTAATTAGGACATTTGGTTTAGAAGATAATACTTTTTTACCTTAGGAAGCATGGAATATGCGCTGACATCATCAATTTGGTCTGTTAGTGTATGGGTGTTGGTCCGCTTCACTTTGGTCCATAAATATAATTAAATTAGGCCCAGTTGAGTCAAAGGGGAGAATATTTTATTGAAAGGGAAAGGTGGTCGGCGGGACGTCCTCATATTAGGGGGTCGGCGTCTAACCGGTCCCTCCCTTTTCTATCGCTAGACAGTGTGAGCCCATCAGCGTCATCAGAGGCAACGGCCAGGCCTTGCGTCAGCTCTCGGCCTTCACTTCTTTTATTAGTAATTTCCTATTTTCATTTCGTCGTGCTCAATACTTCAATGGATGCAATTAACAAAAAATGAAATTTACTAAAAAAAATCAAAACTCCAAAAAACAAAAAAAATGCCTCTCAAGACTAGAACTCACAACCTACAATGCTAAGCAATAATACCTCCAAATATGTGAATTTAAAAATAAATATTTGTGTCGCTAGAAAAATTCAAATAAAAAACTTATCAATAGAAATCATGTAGATTAGGTTGGAAGGTTGGACACTACAACTTTGTCATTATCTCTGTGAATGTTCAAGTTCGTTTAGAAATTCTTAATTTTGAATTTCAATATCTTGAACTTTGGTATAAACCATGTCAAAAACTTTTCATCTATAAAGTTATAGATTGTATTGAAAACTACTCTCTTCATCCCATTTAAAGTGTCGTTTTTTACTTTTAGATTACTTATTTGACCATGCGTCTTATTCAAAAAATTTATGCAACTAATAAAATAAATAAAATATTATGAAAGTATATCTAATGATAAAATAAGTTATAATAAAATAAATAAGAATTACACAAAATTTTTGAATAAGACGAACGATCAAACAAAAAGTCTTGAATTCTAAAACGACACTTTCAATAGGATAGAGGGAGCACAACATTAGAATAAACTATGTCAACATCTAATGTTGTTTGAAAAATTCAAATTTCACAATTAGGAACTAAAAATAATATTTTAGGACTAAACATTTTCAAATAAAGAACTTAACTAAAAATTTATAAATTGTGTTGAGAATTATAATTTTTATATAAAGTTTGTCTTGGTTGGTTGATCCGAGTTCATATTAAACAATTATAAATTCATTTTGGATATAGGTATTTTTAGGATGCTTAGCAATTGTTAGAGAAGTATATCTTAAGGTGTCCACCTTTGAAAAATCAATTTATAGATTTGAATGTCTTAAACCAACCATCTCTTAGGACATCCGCCTCTATATCATATCAGAGGCGGATATTTGCCAAGAAGTCTGCCAACCATTTAGAGCGACAGTCTTTAGATGTGCCCATCTTTTTTAGATAATGGAAACAAAAGTTCTGATTTCATCTTTCCTATAGAAGAAGAATCAAACCAATTATTACATAGACATAAGAAAAAAAACCATGAACCAATCCTAATATCCAAGACCATAAGAGAAACTCCATCCATGAGAAGCAAATAGAAACTTGGTGGTAGACTCTTAAAATCTGCATGTCTTCATAATAAAAGTATTATGCTCATCCAAGCAGTGTAATTCAGTCTAGAATCGGAGCCAATATATCCCTAAAACAATACCTACGAAAAAGTTAGTTTTGACTTTTATTAAAAATAAAATCATTCCCGGTGAGCCAGATTGCTCAATACAGGGTCGATGCTCTTGTCAAAACAAGCAAATTGTGTTTGCGATGATCTAGTTTTGACCATCCCCAAATAAGGGAGATGTTTGTTGGAGGAGTAATACAAACACCGAGCATAATGACAATGACAGAAAAGATGCCGGATGGTTTCAAGTTTATTACAGAAATAGCAAACTTTACTACCATTCCAATTCCTTCTTGCTAGATTATCCTTTGTTAAGATAACCTCTTTTTGAGAAACCACATGAAGATTTTGTTCTTTAAGGACATTTTCATATGCCATATCTCCTGCGTGACTTTCAACCATTGTTGACAAGAAACTTATACATAGAATTCACAGAAAAGGACTCATTTTTGTGCAAACCCAAACAAACCTATCTAGCATATTGTTGAGTGTAACATGCATAATACTAGCAACTGGGTTATGTCATTTTATTAATTTTTTGTCACTAAGCCCTTCTAAAGGACACATTTAGAGGAGTTGTTTGTAGAACCTAGGCGACTGCTGCCTGTTTTTTATGCACCATATAATAAAGATTTGGATATTTGATTCTAAAAGCTTGATGTCGCAACCTTTTATCGTCCCAAAACTTATTAATTTGAGAACAATTATTTAATTGAAACCACTCTGGTCTATGAACCAATCTTTGACACCCATAAGGCTTGCCAAAAATGAGAATCCCCTGCATTCTTTTCAACTTAGCTTAATGTTTTTTCAGATATTTGTTTTTAATCAGATCATGCCACATGCCTTCTTCGGTACATAATTTGAACAACCATTTATTCAGCTGACACTTATTTTGCAGATCTAAATTCATATCAGTAAACTAGTTAAAATAGAATTTATTAGGACTAAGCACCCCAACTAACAATAATTTACCTTTCTAGCTTCTTAATTTTTTCTATGACTCTATTTTCAATTACTTTCCAATCTTTATTCGATAGTCTTCTAACATCCATTGGGATGCCTAAGTACTTAAAGGGGAATTGTCTTAGTTTGCAACCAAAGAGTTGTGAGTATTGTTCCTCAGACTCTTTGGCCTGCCCAAAATAGAATATGTCACTTTTATGATGGTTAATTTTAGACCAGATGAAGGGCCGATAACGGAGACCAAAGGGGGGGGTGAATGGGAGCCTCAAATTTCTCAAAGAAATTTTCGGGCCATTCTTCTCAAAAACAAACCCAACAAGCAAGCTTACCCACACGGCAAGATCATGACCCTAGAGAGGGTGGATACCTTTGGTAATGACCAAGAGGTACAACGGATCTTCCGGAAACCAAAAACTCAAACCGAGACACTGATAGTGAGACTCTCAAACCCTAGCGAGAAGAGATAAGAGCTCACCCAAAAATACTCATGAGAACTGGTCTCAAAAGTACTTCATCAAGTTCCCTGCGTGATTACGAAACCAACACAACAAATCGAACTTAATTCGGAGTCCGAACGAGAGAGAAACAGAAGAAACAATGAACAACGGACGCTGACTCAGTGAGCAACAAACGCTCTATTGGTAGAGTCCGATGGTAGCATAGGCATGTCCATTGGTAGAGTCTGTTGCCACTCCAGAGAGCTGCATAGAGCGCCTGGAAGCGATAGACACATCTGATGATAACCCAACGGACACTCAGTGAGTCTGATGCTCACAAAATGAGTGAAAAACAGCCCTAGCAACGGACGCTAGGCCATGGGGATGACCGAGTCCGATGCAAGTCCAGAAAACTCCCGAGAGTGCCTAAGAGCATAGGACGCGTCTGATGCTAACCCAACGGACGCACCGTGAGTTCGATGGACGAGTCCGATGTCCCCAAAAACTACGCGGATCACACAAAAACCGCCGGAACTCGTTCGTTTCAACTCCGATTAAATCCAAATTTTGTGGGGAGGTTTCTTTGGTTGATGTGACTCTACTCCATGAAGATCTCGATCTTCCTACCCTCACAAAATGTGGAGTCAAAAGAAAACTGACGAACGGAGCCGAAACAAGGCAAGACACAAAAATGGATTGATCTCTTTGCTCGCTCCAATCCAACCTGAATCCTTCGGTGGATTACCTCACAAGGAGACGCAACAACTATCCCATCAAATGAATCGCAAAACGAACAACCACGGAGGGAGATCGAACACCGGGATCGGAGAAGGAAATTGCAAAACGTGAAGAACACAAAACACAAGCAATTTCACAACCGGCTCCCGGAGGAGACGAGGTTATGACCTCCTTTCCTTGGAAAAAATCTCGGTTCTTACACGTGAGACATCGTGTACCTCAAGCAAGAAATTCTAGGGGAGGGGAAACCTAAGAGTGAGAGGTGGAAGAAACAAATGCAAGAGGTGAGATGAGGGATACCCCTTCGTCCCCTAATAAGGAGGTCTAGTGGACATTTCCACTTAGCCCCTCGATACATGAGTGAACTACCTAGTCCTGAGACACTGCAATCCAAGCTCTCGAAAAATCTTCTAGGTTTCCAATCGGATAGCCCGCTTCCTAATTGGACTTGTCGTCGCCTCGACGCAACCTCCAAGATTCCGCCATGTGCCGCCCCCACGTCCTCCAAAGCTCCGCCCAGGTTTTGAGGCCCAAACCCGTAAACCGGTCCACCGGTGATTTTGCTCTAAACCATCAAACCCCGAGTTTGAGTCCCAAACTCAGAAACTGTCCTCTAATGGGTTTGAGTCCCAAACCATCAAACTGCTCGACATGTGCCACTGTGTCCTCGCCCAGCCAAGCGCCAAGTCCTCATGAGCCTTCCCGCTTGACTCGCTCGCCCACTGTCTTGACTTGGTCAACACGGTCTACCTCCATGTCTTCCCGCTGCGAACACATGGTGGATAAGTACCCATGTATGTTCAGCTTTGATGATGAGTGATCGTCCAACATGTGAGTGTATCAGTTTGAGTGGCTTACCCTAACCTCTGCGAAAGCAAAAATGTGTGCTTGTCTATCGGCTTGTGGTGTGCAGGTGCTATGCCTAGTGATAGTGGTCAATGGCGTGGAGAAGGTCGAGTAGAGGCTTGCCGTGCCGATGGACTGAGAGCGGTGAAGGGTGGAAGCGGGGCTCGGACTAAGGGACCATGGGCGCCGGCGGACTAGCTGTGGTGGCTAGTACTTGGCACCGGCGAGTGCGAGAAGACATGGAGGTAGACCGAGTCGACCAAGTCAAGACGGTGGACGCGCGAGTCGAGCGGAGGCTCAGGGGACTCAGAGTCCGACCGGGCGAAGACAAGGTGGCTCCAGTCAAGTGGTTTGGTGGTTTGCGCCTCAAAACCATCCGAGGACGGTTTCCGAGTTTGGACCTCAAAACTCGAGGTTCGGTAGTTGAGCTTAAAGCTACCGGTGGCGGGTTTCCTGGGTTTGGGCCTCAAAACCTAGGCAGAGCTTCCAAGGAAGCGGGGATGGCACGTGGCGGAATCCTGGAGGTTGCGTCGAGGCGACGACAACTCCTGGCAGGAAGCGGGGCCGTCCATTCAAAAATGCGGGAGATATTTTCCGGAGCTTGGACTGCAATGCTTAGGCTAGGTAGTTCAGTCAATGTATCTAGGGGGGTCTTTGGGTAATAGCCAAAGCCCGATAAGTAGGGGGTGAAGGGGTATCCCTCATCCTATCTCTTGAACCCTAATCACTTGCCCCCCCTCTCTCTCTCTAGTTCATGAGATCCCTAGGTTGTTTCTACCAACCTTTGTAAGAACTTGGATTTGTTGCGAGGAATCGAAGGCCGTAACCTCCGTAAGCCATGGTGGCTTCGATTTCTTGATCGGGTACCCGTTTTTGCTTGTGTTCTTTGCGTTTTGCTTTTGCTCCCTCTTTTTCCCGAGATGATTTCTCTTTGTAGGGAGTAGCTCCTGCAAATTTGTCTGAACCAAGTTGTTCGTAATCGTGAGGAGCATCTTTGCACCGAAGGAATTCCCCTCAAACCTCACAAGTGCGTAGATCGGGTGATTTCTTTACGGTGTTCTTTGTTCTTGCCCTTTTCCCCAAATCCTCGTTTCCCTTTAATCCTCACCAAATTGAGCGATGATTTCTTCGGGATAGATCCTCCAAAGTACTAGAATCATGCCTACCAAGTTGGGTTGCTAGTGGAGAAGATTTGGTCACGATTTGGGAATATTTGGTGGAGAGAAAAACGATTTTCGCAATTACTGCGCGTTTGTCGGGGGCGTCGGACGCTCCGAGGGTTTGCGTCGGACGCTGGTACGTACTAACGTCAGCGTCCGTCGCCTCGCTTATCGGTGTCCTTCGGTTTTGGCGTCGGACGCTCTCCAGAGTCCATCGCCCAACGTCCGTCGCGTGGAGTGCGCTGTTCTGTTCTGTTTTGCTCTCGGGTAGGCCGACGGACGCTCGTCCAAGCGTCCGTCACCAAGCGTCCGTCGCCTCAGCATTTCTTCAGCTTCTGTTTGGCTCTCTAGAAGGCCGACGGACGCTCGCCTAAACGTCCGTCGCCAGCGTCCAACGCCCTGCCCTGGAGCGTCCGTCGCGCTGTCTTCCAGCGTCCGTCGCCCTGCTGTCCAGCGTCCGACGCCTGTCTTTTGGGCTGTTTTGCATGGGGTTCTTGCCTCTTTCTCATATGGGTTGAGAACTTGTTCTTGGGGGTTTCCGGTGAGTTTTCCTCCACTGCGGGTGAGCTTTCATTTGTTCGTTTTCGTCTGAATCTCTGCTCGCGTTGCTCGGGGGAGGTTGAGTACCCAGCAACTGGGTTTGGTTTTTGGGAAGAGTGGCCCGAATATTTCGAGAGAAATTTGAGGCTCCCATTCACCCCCCCCCTCTGGTCGCCGTTCTCGGTCCTTCAATTGGTATCAAAGCCGGTTAAGGATCAATCCACCTTACACGGTTCTTGATACGCGAAGGCGACATGGAGAGAGGTGCTGGTAAACCTCACTACTTCGATGGAACCAACTTTGCCTATTGGAAGGTGCGCATATCGGCTTACCTCCAAGGGCTTGACACAAAGTTTTGGGAGATTTGTGAGAATGAGAACTACGTGGTTCTTGAGGCTCGGATCACCGATGCCCAGGTTACGCAGCATGCATTTAATGCAAGAGCCCATAGCATTCTCTTCTCTTGTCTGTCTCTTCCGGAGTTTGAGCGGGTTTCGAGTCTCACTACGGCACGGGAGATCTAGCCAACACTCTTGAGATATCATGAGGGCAACCATCAGATCAAGTCTAGACTCTTTGACACGTACCGTAGAGAGTACGAGAACTTTGCTCAGTTGGCCGGCAAATCTGTTGACGGGATGTTCACTCGCTTCCAATCTATCCTCAACAAGATGCGTGCCAATCGAGCCAACTTGCCTTATGATGATCATGAGATGGCTATCAAGCTTTTGCATGCTCTTGATCGGAAGGTATGGGAGATGAAGGTGGCTGCCATCCAGGAGTCACCGGGCTATGATGCCCTGACCGTGGACGAGCTGTTCAGCAAGCTCAAGTCCTCAGAGATTGACTACCAGACCCGAGTCAAGCTTGAAAACCCGTCGAAACCTTCTATGGCATTGGTTTCTGGCCCCGGCAGTACGTCTTCTTCCTCCTCTGACCCTTCACACTCTCTGTTCGCTTTGTCTTTGATTTCTGTGACAGAGGATCAAGTGGAGGCTCTTGGAGATGATGAGTTGGCTTTGGTCATTACCAAGTTCTCATGGTTTCATAACAACCGTTTGAACCGTCAGCGTGGTGGCTCAGCTAGGGGGTGCTACCATTGCGGTGATGAGGATCACTTCATCGCAAACTACCCCAAGAAATCTGCAGGTGACTTCACCAAGCGCAAGGACAAGCGCGAGCACCACTTCGAGGACAAGCACAAGCCCAAGGGTGACTACCACCGAAGGTCCTCCAAGAAGGTGATCGACAAGGTGAAGGCCAAGCACCGAGCCTTCCTCGCCTCCCTCAGTGACATCGATGCCTCCTCTGATGGAGGTACTTCTTCGAGCGATGATGAGTCCAAGGGAAATGTTGAGGACAAGTTCAACGGCCTATGCTTCTACACTGACGCCAAGCACGGTGGCTTTTGCACCATGGCGATTGAAGAAGACAAGGTTGGCAAGCGCAAGGATGGCCCCGACTACGACTACGACTCCGACACACCCGAGGTACCACCCACCATCGCATCCCTCTCTCTTGAGATTGAGTCTTTGAACGACACCTTGATGAGTCAGGATGCTTTGCTCAAGCGTGCCACGTGCGAGAGGAACGATTTCAAGGCTAAGTATCTTAGCACGCTGCATGAGCTAGAGTTTGCTAAGGCGTTAGTGGTGGTTACCGAGGAGGTAGAGTGTGATGCATGTGCCATCCACATGTCTAGTCTTATCACTCTCTAGGACAAGTATGGCACTCTACTTGAGGAGGTCAGTGAGCTGAAGGCTAGGCCTAGCTTACTTGGTGCGTGCAAGTCTTGCTTAGGCTTGCGTTCTAAGCTAGCACAAAGAGATGCTAGGATTGTTGTGCCAGAGAAGGTCAGCTCAGATAGCACTAGAGAGTCGGAACGCTTTGAGGCTTTGGAGCTTGAGATCGCGTCGTGCAGACACGATAAGATGCGTACCGAGAAAGAAAACACATACCTTTGGTCCATCTTGAGCTGGGTGTCTTGCCGAGAGCCACAGTTGGGGATGATGCTCAGCCAATGCAAAAGGGCTGGCAGCACGGGAGTAGGCTTTGCTATAGGTGGGAAGGACGATAGCATGTTCGGTAAGATCGGTGAGTGCAGTGGTTTGAGCGAGAATGAGAAACCCACCACAACTCCCAAGCTTACCAAGATCACTCCACCTAAGCCTACAAACCCCTCTTAGTTTCCTGTGAGAGATGGTGTGTTTGAAGAGCCACCCAAAACCACTCCACAGAAGCAAGTGTGGATTGCAAAACCAAACCATCTTCGCAACCAACTTGACACACTGCCAGACATCTCTAGTGATCCCCTTCCTAAGAAAGCCAGAGCCACCCAACCCAACAAGAGAGTGCCTACCAAGAGTGCGGTGAGGTACCATTGTGAGTATTGTGAGCGGGATGGGCATTTGGCTGAGTTTTTCTATAGGAGGAAGAGAGATGATCAGAGGCAGTTTGAGTTGAACAACCGGGACATGTACCACCCACTAGTTGGGGCACGTGGACCGGAAGTTCAGAGGCGCACTACTAGGCCTAGAGGTACAATGCCTCAAGGTGCTAGGCCTCAGGAGGTGAGACCACATGGTGGTCGTGGCCGGCGGGGTACCGGTCGTGACCCATACGGCTATGGGCCTCGTGGCGGTGGCTTCACTCCACCATTCTTTAGCGGACCACGTTTTCCCCATCGTGGTGATCGCTATCCTCCTATGGGACAGGAGATGTTTGGTTTTTCTCCTAACCCATTCTTTGGGCAAGTGGGACAACACTGGTATCCTTCACAGTTTACTAACCCCAGTGTTGGTCCGTTTGCTCACCCTATGTCTTTTTATTGATGTAGGAAGGAGGACTGGAGTAGACTTGGCTGGTGGATTCCGGATGTTCACGCCATATGACCGGAAGTGCCAAGTGGTTCTCCAGCCTCGACCCCGTGCGCCACACCGAGTACATTACATTCGGGGACAAGAGTAAAGGTAAGGTTGTCTCCCGGGGGTCCATCCGAGTCAATTCGTCTTTTGTCCTCAAGGATGTTGCTTTGGTTGTGAATTTGCACTTTAACCTTCTTTCGGTTTCGCAACTCCTTGAAGACGGTTTTGAAGTGAGCTTTGAGCCAAACTTGTCTCGGATTTTGGACTCTTGTGGTGAGCTTGTTTGCCAGATTTTACCCTTCGAGAAGGTTTTTCGTGCGGATTTTTCTATCTCTTCCGGACCTTCTAGTTGTCTTCTTGCCGGTTCTTCCTCCGAGCTTTGGAAGTGGCATAGGAGATTGGGACATTTGAGTTTTGACTTTCTTGAAAGGCTTAGCTCAATGGACCTTATCCAAGGATTGTCAAAGCTAAAGTTCGAGAAGGATTTGGTTTGCCATCCTTGCATGCATGGCCAGATGGTTGCCGCTTCCCATCCTCCTGTGACGGAGATCATGACCACAAGACTCGGCAAGCTCTTACACATGGACACAGTTGGTCCAGCTCGGGTTAGGTCAGAGGGAGGGAAATGGTATGTGGTTGTAGTCGTTGATGACTACTCGAGGTACTCTTGGGTGTTCTTTTTGGAGAGTAAGGATGAGGCTTTTCCACTTGTTCGAGATCTGATTTTGAGATTGCAAAATGAGCTACCTAAGAATGCCATGAGAGCTATCCGCAGTGACAATGGCACATAATTCAAGAATGCTCAATTTGCAACTCTTTGCTCTTCTTTGAGTCTCGATGACCAGTTTTCCTCACCTCACACTCCCCAGCAGAACGGTGTTGTTCAGCGCAAGAATCGGACCCTTGTTTAGCTTTTGCGGCTTCTAAGGGTTTTAAACTTTTTCAAATGGATGTTAAAAGTGCTTTCTTAAACGGCTACATAGAGGAGGAAGTTTATGTTAAACAACCTCCCGGTTTCGAAAATCCCAAGCTTCCAAACCATGTTTTTAAACTTCACAAAGTTTTGTATGGTTTGAATCAAGCACCTAGAGCATGGTATGATAGGCTGAAAACCTTTTTGCTTGCTAAGGGCTCTAAAATGGGATCTGTAGATAAGACGTTGTTTCTCCTCAAGCAAGGCAAAGACACTCTCCTTGTCCAAATATACGTGGATGATATCATCTTTGGTGGTTTTTCTCATGCTCTTGTTGCCAAGTTTGTAGATCTTATGAGCAAGGAATTTGAGATAAGCATGATGGGAGATTTGACTTTCTTTCTCGGGTTGCAAATCAAGCAAACCCGGGAAGGTACGTTTGTGCACCAAGGCAAGTACACAAAGGATATCTTGAACAAGTTTGACATGGGCGAGGCAAAGCCTCTCTCGATGCCTATGTCAACCACTACTGCCTTGGATATGGACGAGGAAGGAGAGGCGGTGGACTAGACCGAGTACCGAAGCATGATCGGGTTGCTTCTGTACCTGACAGCGACCCGGCCAGACATTCAGTTCGCCGTTTGCTTGTGTGCACGTTTTCAGGCGTCCCCACGGACTTCGCACAAGCAAGCGGTGAAATGCATCATGAGGTACCTACGATTCACTCCAAAATTTGGTCTCTGGTTTTCCACCTCTTCCTCTATTGTGCTTTGTGGTTACTCTGACGCTGACTTTGCTGGATGCCGTCTTGATCGGAAATCCACTTCTGGGACTTGCCAGTTTCTCGGGTCTTCGTTGGTTTCTTGGTCTTCTCGCAAACAATCTAGCGTGGCACAGTCGACGTGCGAAGCTGAGTACGTTGCCGCGACTAGTTGTTGCTCTCAGTTGATTTGGATGATTGACACCTTGAGAGATTTCGGTCTTGAGCTTACTAAGGTGCCTCTGCTTTGTGATAGCACGAGTGCAATTAGTGTGGCTAAAAATCCAGTGCTTCATTCGAAGACCAAGCACATTGAGGTCCGCTTTCACTTTTTGCGTGATCACTACGAGAAGGGCGACATTGACCTCCGGCATGTCGAGACCCAAAACCAGCTTGCAGATATTCTCACTAAGCCTTTGGATCAAGCTGCGTTTTGTCGCCTTCGGGGAGAGTTGGGTGTTTGCTTTCCTTTTTAAAGGAGGAAAGTTTTGTGTATCATAAGTTCCTTTTGTTTCTTTTAGTCTTTTCTTTGTCCTTCTTCTCTCTTGGTGTCTTGTTTGTGTTAGTTGGTGTCATTGCATTTTGCATCTCATTTGCATTTGTGACATAGTTCATTTTAAGCTTAATATCTATAGCCAATATAATGATTCTATGCTCTGTTTGAGGTGTTTTATGTGTCTATGGTGTTGTCTAACTTAGACTCTTTTTGATCTTTATGATATTCAATAGAGCTAAGTTAGAAAAGCTTTAAAACTGAATTTAAATTCCCCATGTCACCTCTGAAATGGCACTAGCATGAGTAGACTTTTGAAGATCCTTCTTGGCTGCTTTGTATATAGCTTGTAACTATGGCTCTTCATTGTTTCATTCACTACCTTTGAGCACCATGATTAATATCTAAATTGAAATTGCTCTCTGTTTTGTGAATTGGAAAGATCGAGTTGGGTCTGCATTGTGAGCACTTCACCGTGTGTTCGAGGCTGCTTCCCATATGGGCCGATACTTGAGCGGTGTCGTGTATGACCAAAACCGGTGTGTCAAGTCCTTTGACTTCGCCCGGTTGGTAAGCAGTGGCATCACTTTGCTTACAACCACTCGCATACAACTTAAATGTGCCTAAAACTGAAAACTGGCTGCAAAACTCTGAAATTTGGAAAATTCATTCAGTTGGGTCATTGGTTTGTTGTATGAACTTTGCTAAGGGATAGTTTTACTTGCTATACATGAGATTGCTTTGAGATAGATTCTATCTTGCTTGCCATGTCTAGCTGTCTATAGGAGGTGATACCCTTTCTCTACTCTCACATGATATGCTCTCTAAAATAGCTTCTAAAGTGATCTTAAGCTCAACTTGAGTCTTTGTTGGGCACGTAGAGCTTTTCCTATTATCACAGGATCACATCACTTAGATCATCTATTCATTGTCTTAGCTCTAAGTATGAAACTTTTGCACTCATTTTGCTCTTCATGGCATTTGTAGCCGGATCTTGAGTTGTTGATGTTTGATGAGCTACATGTGTCAACAAGGGGGAGAGATGCGCATTTCATTCCATTTTCAGCCATCTACCTCCAAGGGAGAGAAAGAGTGCATATTTTTTGTTTCATTGGTTTAGAGCTCATTTGGTATCTTGAGTGTGCTTTTGCCCAGGGGGAGCTTTTGCTAGATGTGTTGAGCCTTTGCCTCTTCTGGAGGGTCTAGCTTGCTTTGTTGGCTCCGACAGGTTTCGATTGGTTCTTGAGCATTAGGGGACGTAAGTGGTTTCAATTGGTATCTTTTGAACTACCCTAGTGTTTAAATTGGAAGTCTGAGCTTTGAGAGCGGTGATTGGTATCTTGGACTTGCTAGCGGTGTTTAGCCCGTTTCTGCCTCTTCTTGAGGGCGAGCTTTGTTTCGCTTGGTTGCGTTGAGATCTTGCCCATATGCTTTTGTTTGGCATCAGTAAGTGGCTTTGTCATGAGGTGTTTTGAAGGATGCTTTTAATTGGTATCATTTTTTGCCTCTCTCTTTTAATTGGTATCGTGTTTGCTTCTCTCAAGTGACCCTGTTTTGGCTTTGGTAGCTTTTTGGTCATTTGGAGAGCTTTACCTTGTGGCTCAAATCTGAAATGCACTTGTGTTGACAATGCACTCATCAAGGGGGAGATTGCGAACACATGGTGGATAAGTACCCATGTATGTTCAGCTTTGATGATGAGTGATCATCCAACACGTGAGTGTTTCAGTTTGAGTGGCTTACCCTAACCTCTGCGAAAGCAAAAATGTGTGTTTGTCTATCGGCTTGTGGTGTGCAGGTGCTATGCCACTTCTTCAGCTTCTGTTAGGCTCTCTGGAAGGCCGACGGACGCTCACCTAAGCATCCGTCGCCAGCGTCCGACGCCAGCGTCCGACGCCAGCGTCCGACGCCCGCGTCCGTCGCCCTGCTGTCCAGCGTCCGACGCCTGTCTTTTGGGTTGTTTTGCTTCGGGTTCTTGCCTCTTTCTCATAGGGTTTGAGAACTCGTTCTTGGGGGTTTCCGGTGAGTTTTCCTCCATTGTCGGTGAGCTTTTATTTGTTCGTTTTCGTCTGAATCTCTGCTCGCGTTGCTCGGGGGAGGTTGAGTACCCAGCAACTGGGTTTGGTTTTTGGGAAGAGTGGCCCGAATATTTCGAGAGAAATTTGAGGCTCCCATTCACCCCCCCCCCCTCTGGTCGCTGTTCTCGGTCCTTCACTCGCACTTGTCGATGCCAAGTGCTAACCACCACGGCTAGTCCTCTAGCCCTTCGGTTCGTCAGTCCGAGACCTGCTTCCGCCCTTCACTGCTCTCAGTCCATCGGCACGGCAAGCCTCTACTCGACCTTCACCTCACCTTTGACTACCGTCTCTGGACTCATCTCCTGCACACCACAAGCCGATAGACAATCACATTTTTGCTTTCGCAGCAAGATTAGTATAACACACTCAAATTAAATTACTCTCATGCTGAGCAATCACTCATCACAAAATTGAACATCATGGACACATATCAACCATGTGTTCGCACCAGACAATTGTTCAAATCCATAAAGTAACAATTTTATATTCTTTGCTAAGTTGATGTCATGGTATAAAAAATAAATGTATCGTTAGCATACTGCAAAATTGACAATCTATCATCTATTAGATGTGGGATTATTCCTCGAATAACATCATCCTATTTTCCCCTGTTTAAAATAATTTCCATCACATTTACAATTATGTTGACTAAAATTGGAGAGAAAGGATCTCCTTGCCTAAGGCCTTTCTAGGTGTGGAAGTAAGGTCTCAAATGATAATTTATTTTAATTCCTATGTTTCCTCCTTGAACCATCATTTTGATTCATTCACACCGTTGGATGGAAACCTTTTAGTCTAAGGGGTTGTTGCAAAAAGTTCCAATTTACTTAACCCTTCTCAATATCGATCTTAAAAATTACTCCATCTTTTTTTTATGTATGGAGATCATGTAGTGTCTCATGGAGAATCACCGCCTCCTCCATAATATTTCTACCAGGAATGAAGGCTATCTTGGATGGCCTAATTATTTTACCTGTAATTTTAATAATTCTATTGGTAACTTTGGTAAATATTTTAAAGCAAATATTAAGCAAACAAATCAATCTATATTGCTCAATTTTGATTGCATCTTTATATTTTATCAATAGGATTATTGTTTCGAAGTTAAGGCTATAGAGAAGTAACAATTCACGATGGAATTCCCAAAAAAGTGTCAACAAGTCATCTTTTATTATCGTCGAGAAGACCTGATAGAACTCATAAGGAAAACTATCTAGACCTAGCACAGAGTTGTTTCATTTGAAATAACACCTTCCTAACCTCTCTTCTTCCGAAAATTGTACAACTAGCAACTCATTTTCCTCATTAGAAACTTGAGGTATGCCATGACGGTAAGATTCGGTAAGATTCAGCCATCATCACGAGAGGGCTAGATGTTGGGCTAAACAAAATTCACTCGAGCGGCACCCTACAAGTTTTGAGTTTGATTCCCTATGGGAGCGAAATTCAGCTGTGGTTTCTTGGATTTGTTTCAGGATTTACCGGTGCTTTGCATTCAGTGGTAGGCAACGTCCTCGTCGACAGCGAGGCGTCTATGTTGACTTCGTGAAGCTCGAGATCTGCCAGCTCAGTCCTTCGGAGGTGCTCATAGGGGTAGGGTTTGCTTACGTGTATTCATAAGGGTGAGTGTGCGTGTGTGTTGAACGTCTACGTTGTACTGTGTAATTCTAAAAAAAGTTCTAATAATATTTTTAATATACTTTTCAGATCTACTTTTGATGAATAATTTCCTCCTCCTAATCTAACTGGAAAATTCGTATTTTCCTGCGCTTTCCATTAGGCACCAAGGTGAAAGTATTTCGTTATACTGTACCCATCTATATGTTTTTTTTTGACAAGAAAAGACTGTGGGGGAGATCCCCACAGCACTGCCAATTTTCATTTACTTTTAAAAGAGGATAGGAAAATACTTACAAAGTTCAACTGAAGACATCTAACCAAATGAAAAAGGATGTTCTAACAACATCTTTAAGCCTAGCCGCTTGCAACAAACATTGACTCTTAAAGTTACAAAACCATAACTGTATGGTTGGGTGATGACCATCAAAGACCTTCCTATTTTTGATTTTCCAGAGTTCCCACGCCGCTATGAAGGCTTCAAGGAAACATGGTGTGTTAGAGTTTCTCAAAGAATTACTGATTCATTGAGCCAAGTTCTTTGAATCATCCCAAATGAAGCCAATTTTTTGCCAACAATTCTTGGCAAAAGTGCAATCAAAGAACAGGTGGTCGATTGTCTCCGGTTCACCTGCACTGCATAGCACACAGTTCTGTCCACCTTGAATGTGTAGTTTCTGTCTGAAAAGCATAACCTTGGTATTTAAATGGTCCACCATTACTAACCAGATGAAGAATTTAATTCGTGGAGTGCATCTTGACTTCCAAATTTTTTTGAAGATTGGATGTACTTCAATGCCTTTGAAAACATGCCTGTAAAACTTATGGGATGTATATTTATTCCCATATATGTGACCAAGTGTCACTAGAATCTAGATCATAAGCTCCACCTGCCAACGGAACCTGTAAATCATTAAGTTCATTCAGCACTTGGCTTGATAGTGGCAAAATAAACAGGCTGTCTAGATCTTCAGCCTGCATGGCATCCGACACAGAGAGTGTGTCGGTTCTTGCAAAGGAGGTCAGCCTTGGAAATTTATGTGCTAGGACTGTAGGAATACGAGGTTGCTACGCTAGCCGGAAAACAAAACTTTTCGACCTCATAAACCAGGATCTACTGCTAGTTACAGGTTACGGGATTACCACTAGACGCGCAGGTGCAGCGGAAGACGACTTGATGTAGTCGTGCGCGTCGCAGCAGGCAGTGCAGTTGCGTGGTCGTCCGTCTCAACGTCCCCTTCGCGTGGTTCGTCCTTGTGCTCCAGATGCAGCACCTCCGAGGAATCCCACACATGCAGGGAGGAAGCGTTGCGCCTCCGGACTGCTAGGTCCGCGAGGAGCAAAAGGCGCGAGCGTGGGGAGGCGACGGCGGCTGCCAAAAGGCGTGGATCAATTCGCCCCGCGCCCACCCCTTGCTTATATAGGCGTCCTAACGAGCTCCCACGGTGGAGGCCCATTAGAAACCCTAAACCTAGTCTAATTCGGGTCCAACCCGAATTAGGCTTCCAACCCCTTAAGCGTGCGACCCTATGGGCTCACGCATACATAGACATGGCCCAAGTACTCTTACTCGACCAATAGTTGATAGCGGCCTCTAGCAAGACGTGTCAACTCCTATGTATACGCTATGATCATATCAGACGAACCACTATGATCATGTACAAGTTATTCCCTTCGCCACTCGATATATGGTTCAACTCGTGGGTTAACACTTAACCCAAGCATGGCCATGCATTTGTTGATCCAATCACATGAGTGATCCAGTGATATCTCTCTCACGAAGAGAGGGGCAAATTCCATCTTGATTGTCTATGTCTCATAGCATGTTTCCCAACCACCCAAGGACCACCTTTATAACTACCCAATAACGGAGTAGCGTTTGATAGTCTCTAAGTAGATCGTTTCATATCTTGAGTACATACCACAATCTCAGGTCTAAGGACATAACGTACATGACATGAATAGAGACTTTCTCTTGTTGGGTCAGTCCAGCCTACATGTCTCACATGTGCCCACATTATTAGTTTGACATCTCTATGTCTATGACTTGTGAAACATAGCCATCAACTAATACATGTGCTGGTCTAATATTCAAGTGTGCTCTTACAAGAATGCCGACCAGGGACTACTATTAGAATAACCATTCAGGTAATTGAGTTCCACAAACAATTCACATAATTGTCAATCAATACTAGTTGTCTATAATGGATATTCAAAGAACACTTTATTAATCATGGATACAATCGGAATATAATCATCTACATGATTAGCTCTAGGACATATTCCCAACAAGGACTTCGTCTAGCCACAGATCATCCCAAAAGCAAACTGAGTCCCCTCTGCCTATTTGGCATGTGGCTGTTCCTCTGAAAATGGTGTTAAGTTTGAGGATGTCCTTCCACCAGAAAGAACCAATCCTGTTGCAGGTGTGTGGAACTCGTTGGGTATAGTATTTGCTCCAAATAAGCCGCACCCAAGGCAGGTCCACCTTATTATAGAACTTGCTCAGTTGCTTCATAAGAAGAGCATCATTTTGTAATCTGAGGTTTATGATGCCACAACCCCCCTTATCCTTAGGCAACAATACAGTTGACCAAGCAACTAGGTTTCCCCCTTTATTTTTAGTTGAGTTTCCCCTCCAGAGACACTGTTTCCTTGCTCTGTCAATACAATTGACACCTTTTGGAAGACTGATGGTACACATAGCATAGGTTGCAATTGACGAGATGGCCGAGTTAATCATTTGCAGCCTACCACTATAGGAAAGCTAGGTGGAACAAGCTGACAGATGATGACTACCACCCTATCCATCAGTGGCGTGAGGTCTTCTATCTTTGGTTTTGTTGTCCCCATCGGAAGTCCCAGATAAGTGAAAGGAAAGGATCCAATTTCACACCTGAAAGTAGATGTCAAGTGAAACATTCTCTCAGACGTTATGTTAATAGGGTACATCTGTGATTTGCTGTAATTGATGTGTAGTCCTGTTGATTCTGCAAAAGACTGAAGTAAAGCTTTGAGAAAGATCAGCTGCCGACTATCTGCTTGCAGTAGCAATAATGTATCATCCACATACTGCACAATTGGGAAATCTTCACCATCTATTGGTAAGGGCCTTTTCAGTTGGTCAAGTTCAACAGCCTTGTTTATTAGTATCTGCAACAATTCCGCTGCCAGCACAAAAAGCAAGGGAGATAGGGGATCACCTTGTCTCACCCCTCTTGTGCATCTGAAGAATTTTCCTACAACTCCATTGAGTAAGACAACAGATGATGCCGAAGAAAGAATTGATTTGACCCATTGGATCCAAACTTCAGGCATACCAAGGTGTGTCATCATAAGAATTATGACAGAGTGCTCCACAGTGTCAAAGGCCTTTTCAAAATCAAGCTTTAGGATCAAAATTTCTTTTTTGGACTGGTGGCACTGATGGATATATTCATAGCTCCAAGCTAGGCAGTCCTGGATCGACCTAGATTTGATAAAACCATACTGGTTCTGATGAATCACCTTGATTATAATTGATTGCAGCATGTCTGCCATAATTTTCGTTATCAGCTTCAGGGATGTGTTCATCAAGGATATTGGCCTATAATCATTTGTGCTCTCCGGATTCTGCTTCTTAGGTACTAGAGTGATGTAAGATTTGTTGATGCTTTCTAAGTCAGCCTAGCCCTGTTGGAAGGAAGAGCAAAGGGAGTAAAAGTCATTCTTAAGAAAACTCCAACATTTCTTAAGAGACCATTAAAGTCATCAGGCCCAGAGGCTTTATCAGGAGGCATCCTTTTGACTACTGCATCAATTTCTTCCACTTGAAAGAGGTCACCCAGAAAATCTAAACCGTCCACCGGTTGGATCAGGCTATTAAGATCAAAGAGCATCTCTGGGGAAGAAGATTGGCCCATTCTTTCCCTGAATGCAGACCAGAGTAGACCAGCTTTACCTTCATGATCACTGACCTAGACTCCATATTCATTCTTCAGCTGTGAAATGACGTTTCGTCTATATGAAATTGTTGCCATTGCATGAAAGAACTTTGTACATTCATCACCAAGTTTGATTCTATTAGTCGTGCATCTGTTACGCTAGTAGACATTCTGACATCGCAGAAGGTATTTGAGGTGATTCTTTATGATAAGTCTGAGGTTGGCCTCCGGATTATATAGGCTTCTTTGGTACTCTACTTCATCAAGCACACTGATAACTGAATTGCAGTTTTCTATTAACACTTTAAGATTTGAAAAACTTTTGCTCCAAGTTCTGAGATTGGATCTGAGGAGTTTGAATTTGCGGGTAATATTCTTGGCTGCATCTGTTCTTGGAGTGGTATCTAACCATGAATGCTCAACTATTTGTAGAAAATCAGCTCTTTCAGCCCAGAAGTTCTCAAAACAAAAACAGTTTGCCCTTGGAATTTTGGTTCCTATCATTATTTTACACGGGACATGGTCAGAGGTGATTTTTCCCAGAGGAAGCACCTCAGTGTTCAGGTAGTCAGTCGTCCAATTTACTAAGGTGAAGAACCAGTCCAATTGCTCTAAAAGCGGATCCTCCTGCATATTGCTCCAGGTATAGACTCTCCCTTTAAGTTGCAGCTCTACTAGTCCCAGTTGCCCTATAACATCATTAAAGATAAAAGTGTCATTCAGATTTCCACCCGGTCTGTTTCTGTTGTTCAGGGACCTGTAAAAATTGAAATCACCTATAAACATCCAATTTTGGGTATCCTCAATATCATGACTCTTGAACCAGTTAATGAATTCTGTCCTTGCAGGCTCATCACACGGGTCATAAACCGTTGTCAAATTCCAGTTGTCACCACTGTGCCTGGATTCAAACTTGACTGTCAGTCCAAACTGTTGCCTGTCAGTCACATCTCCTTTAAACATTGTTCCATTCCACAGAACAAGAATACCACCAGAGGCCCCTATCGAGGGGATGAAATCAAAACAATCAAATCGACGAGGGGCAAACTTTCGAACATAAGACATGTCAAAAGTTTCTCTTTTAGTTTCCTGTAGACAAAGAATGGAACAAGAGCTCTCTTCTATCTTGTTTCTCAGAGCATCCCACTTGCTTGTCGCATTAATCCCCCTAATGTTCCAGCAAAGCACGTTCCAGGATCGTGTCCCCATTAAGAAACCGCTGGAGAGAAAAGGTTCCCAGGTACCACTAGGATAACCAAAAGGGGAACAAAAACAGCATGATAAGGGCAGTGATTCAGATAACGACGCTGAAAGAAGTGCATACCCTGCCCGACAAAACAACCAAAAACAGTATAAGTCCAAGCTTGATAGTAAAGCTGAAAGCTAAACCATCGATCCGAAAAGAGTATTAAATAACTGAGATGTCGCATCCAACATTTGCAGACATTGTTTCCACTGCTTACAACTAGTTCCGAGAGATTATAACTACAAGCAAAATAGTGTATGGCTAAAAGACAGCGCTTGGATTCCTTCATGTGCTTGTCCACCGCGCTCCTCCCAAAAGATTTAGGCTTCCTCTTCATTTTCCACGACGTTGACAGCAGGGAGAGGAGCCTGCAAGAGGGCCTCATCAGTAAGGTCGCTTGGGTCTAATCCACAGGTAATGCCCCAGCTTTGGAGTGTGGCTAGAGATATGGGCAGATATTCACCTGTTATACCGTCCACCTCTACGACCCAGTTCCTGGATTTTTTGGATGGTTCTTTGTCAAGCTGCACTTGGCGTAAACCTTCCTTGACACTAGAGAGTCTGGTGCTGCGTCGGACAGAAGATTGAGATAGGGGAGTACGAGGGTCTGAAGCCGAAACAAGGTGTGGGAGAAACATACCCTTTCTCTTCTGCTTTCTTGGGCCGATTTCTGTCACATGGGCTTCTTGCATAATGCAGCCCGACATAGCTGGGCCAGACTGGTTAGACTGTTAGAGAGATTGTCTCCTAAACTCATTTGTTGTGGTAGTTAACTTTTTTAGTCGTTAGTATGACACGAATATAGAAGTTTTTTTCGTGAACAACATGAATATAGAAGTTGTGTACTTATATCTCTGCACTATATAGTTCTAATAATAGTAGGATTGTATCTATTATTTGTTTAGGGGAAATTGGCTCCTAGACACTCAAAGTGACCACCCTTTGTTGTTGGATACTAAAAATTGAGCGATTTGTTGGAGGACACTCTGGTTCTTGGTAAATTTGTTGTAGACACCGTGTCTAATAAAACATTCTAACAAAATAGATATAAAATCATATAAATGCTCAAAAATTATATAAAACTTCCTATGCTCCACATGATGAGAACTATATAGTAAAAATAGTTTTTTGCTCTAAAATGATCATTTTGTCTCTCTTCATAAATAGACAAAGTTGACCATAGTTAATTATTTTCATATATTTGTAAGACACTAAAATCTTGGAAAAAACATAAAATGTGTACATCACCAAATCATGACTATGCTAAAAATATTAGCTCAAAATAATAAAGTTTAATATATCAATTAAGCTTGACAAGAGATAAATCTATAATTCAGTGATGCTAGATATACCCATTATAAACTTTATTATTTTGAGCTAATATTTTTGCCAAGATTTGGTGATATACGCTTTATGTTATTTTTCCAAGATTTTTGGTGTTCTACAAATATATGAACAAATTAACTATGATTAACTTTGTATATTTATGAAGATGAGAAAAATGATCATTTTAATGCAAACCAATATTTTTACTTTATAGTTTTCATTATGTAGAGTCTAGAAAATTTTATAGTATACTTTTTGGGTACTTATATGATTTTATATCTATTTTATTATGTACGGTGAATACCGACAAATTTGCCAAGAACCAGAGGGTCATCTAGCAAATCGCTCTATTTTCAGTGTCCAACAGCAAAGGGTTGTCACTTTGAATATCCAAGAGCCAATTTTCCATATTTTTTTATTGCTGACCCTCCTTAGGCAGTTATTTGATGTCTATGTGTCTTTGTTTATTAATATACTTTTTTTAATAATGGAATTAGGATTCCAGCTTCAGCCCTCTTCAGTCTACACTTGATACAAAATAAAAATCGACTTGCACACCCAGAAGTTGTAGGTTTAAAATTCAATGCGAAAAATAAAATGCCATGTTGTTTAATTATTTTTCTTTTAAAAGTGAATGTTTTCAAGAATACGTCCAAATAGCAAAACAAGCTCTACCTATATATAAAACAATTACCCTGCCAAAAGAAAATTTGAACATTTTTTTTTCGAATACATATTTGCACTAGCATTCGTATTTTCACTAGTCCATCAACCCATACTATCTTATAGGCTAGAATTTTAGGAGATATAAGTATTAGTTAATGTTTAATAGTCCCTAAACCCGTACTATCGCATAATGGGTCCAATGGCTTATATCAGTGATGATGATTAAGTCTACCAAATTAAAAGACCAGATGTTAATGATTATTGTGATTTGATCTTTTTTCCTAGCATGTTTAGTGAGAATTAACATGATATCTTTATTGAGGCCTCTAATTAGTAATAGTTGTATGGTTATGAGGTTGCTACGCTAGCCAGAAAACAAAATTTTTCTACCACATAAACTAGGAACTAGTGCTAGTTATAGATCACGGGGTTACCACTAGACGCGCAGGTGCAGCGGAAGCGACTTGATGTAGTCGTGCACGTCGTAGCAGTGTCGTGCAGTTGCGAGGTCGTCCGTCTCAACGTCTCCTTCTCCTGGTTTGTCCTTGTGCTCTAGATGCAACACCTCCGAAGAATCCCACACGTGCAGGGAAGAAGCGTCACGTCTCTGGACTGCTAGGTCCGCGAGGAGTACTAGGCGCGAGCGTGGGGAGGGCGACGGCGGTTGCCAAAGAATGTGAGTATCTCGCCCCGCGCCTACCCCTTGCTTATATAGGCGTCCTAATGAGCTCCCATGTTGGAGGCCCATTAGCAACCCTAAACCTAGTCTAATTCGGGTCCAACCCGAATTAGGTTTCCAGCCCCTTAAGCGTGCGACCCTATGGGCTCACACACACATAGACATGGCCTAAGTACTCTTACTCGACCAATAGTTGATAGCGGCCTCTAGCAGGGCGTGTCAACTCCTATGCATACGCTATGATTATATCAGACAAACCATCACAATTCAATATACATGTTATTCCTTTGCCTCATGATATTTGATTCAATTCGTGGGTTAACACTTAACCCAAGAACGGCCATGCATTTCATGATCTAATCATTTGAGTGATCCAGTGATATCTCTCTCATATGGAGAGTGGCAAATTCCATCTTGATTGACTATGTCTCACAGCATGTTTCCTGACAAACCCGAAAGCTACCTTTATAACTACCCAGTCACGGAGTAACGTTTGGTAGTCCTAGGGTATGTCGTTTCACATCTTAAGTACATACGACAATCTCAGGTCTAAGGACATAACGTACACGATGTGTATAGAGACAATCTCATGTCGGGTCTGTCCAGCACCATGTCCTACATGTGCCCACATTATTAGTTTGACATCTCATGTCCATGACTTGTGAAACATAGTCATCAACTAATAATGTACTGATCTAATATTCATGTGCTTTCTTGCACGAACTCCGATCAGGGACAACTTTTATAATAACAATACAAGTAAAAGAGTTTCACAAGCAATTCACATAATTGCTAATCGATACAAGTTGTCTTTAATGGATATTTATAACATGTCATGGATACAAGGAATACATCATCTCTATAATTACCTCTAGGACATATTCCCAACAGTCTCCCACTTGCACTAGAGCTAATCTCAAAGATATCTAATACCCATAGCTTTCACGTGCGCCTCATGCTTGGGTTGTGGAAGAGCCTTTGTCAAAGGATCTGCAACATTCAAATCTGTATGTATTTTGCACATCTTGATCTCATCTCGACCGACGAACTCTCGAATGAGATGAAACTTCCGCAGTACATGTTTGTTCTTTTGGTGATTCCTAGGCTCCTTAGCCTGCGCTATCGCCCCATTGTTATCACAATACAGATTCAATGGGCGAGACAAATTTGGAACCACACCAAGCTCGATGAGAAACCTCCTCATCGAAACACCTTCCTTTGCAGCGGCAGAAGCTGCAATGTACTCGACTTCTGTTGTAGAATCGGTTACCATCTCCTGCTTGGAACTCTTCCAGCTTACAGCACCACCAGTTATTGTGAACACAAAACCTGATTGAGATTGTGAATCATCCACGTCAGTTTGGAAGCTT
The DNA here is from genome assembly GCA_022036555.1 of Microstegium vimineum. Classification (NCBI taxonomy): domain Eukaryota; kingdom Viridiplantae; phylum Streptophyta; class Magnoliopsida; order Poales; family Poaceae; genus Microstegium; species Microstegium vimineum. The sequence continues at coordinate 15,996,145 of CM039135.1, read as the reverse complement.
GCATCGGTGTAACCATTTACAACGAGCTCCTCCTCACCTCCATAGATTAGGAACACATCTTTAGTCCTTCTCAAGTACTTAAGGATGCTTTTAACAAGCGTCCAGTGACTCTCATCTGGATTAGCTTGGTACCTGCTCGCAACACTTAGAGCATATGAGACATCTGGGCGAGTACATATCATGGTGTACATAATGGAACCAACGGCCAAAGCATATGGAACCTTACTCATGCGCTTCTGCTCATCAGCTGTCGTAGGACACTGCTTCTCGCTAAAACGCATACCATGTGACATAGGCAAGAACCCTCTCTTGGATTGTTCCATGTTGAACCGTTTCAACACCTTGTCAATGTATGTATCTTGGCTTAATCCTATAAGCCTCTTTGATCTATCTCTATAGATCTTAATGCCCAAAATGTATGTTGCTTCCTCTAAATCCTTCATAGAAAAACTATTATTCAGTGGAGTCTTTACGGATTGTAACATAGGAATGTCATTCCCAATCAATAGTATGTCATCCACATACAAGATTAGAAATACAATAGCGCTCCCACTTTCCCTCTTGTAAACACAAGGTTCTTCTTCATTCTGACGAAAGCCAAACCCTTTGATCACTTCATCAAAACGAATATTCCAACTCCGAGATGCTTGCTTTAATCCATAACTGGATTTCTTTAGCTTGCATTTTTTACAGCATTTTTAGGATCAACAAAGCCTTCGAGCTGTATCATATACACGTCCTCTTCCAAATTTCTATTTAGAAAGGCTGTTTTAACATCCATCTGCCAAATCTCATAATCGAAATAAGAAGCAATTGCTAGAATGATCCGGATAGATTTAAGCATCGCTACCGGCGAGAATGTCTCGTCGTAGTCAACTCCTTGAACTTGCCGAAAACCCTTTTCAACAAGTCGAGCTTTATAGACGTGAATGTTTCCATCCATATCCTTTTTCTTTTTATAGACCCATTTGCACTCTATGGGTTTAACCCCATCAGGTGGGTCAACCAAGTTCCAAACTTGATTGTTTCCCATGCAATCTATCTCAGATCTCATGGCACTTTGCCATTCCTCGGAATTTGGCTCCATCATTGCTTCCGCGTATGTCGCAGGTTCGTCATCGTCTAACAACAACACTTCCCCACATGCCTCACGGATTCTTGCTGACCTTCGTGGTAGTGGTGGTGTTTCTCTTGCCACAGGTATCTCAACTTGTTCTGCTACATTAGCATCACTCATAGAGTTATCCCCTATTGGCTCATCTTGAACTTCTTCAAGATACACCTTTTGTCCACTCTTCTCTTTATTGAGAAACTCTTTCTCTAAGAAGACACCGTTCCGAGCAACAAAAACTTTGCCCTCTGATCGGTTGTAGAAGTAATACCCTAAAGTTTCCTTTGGATATCCCACGAAAAAGCATTTGTCCGACTTGGGTGTTAGTTTATCTGACATAAGTCGTTTGACATAAACTTCACAAACCCAAATCTTTAGAAAAGACAAACTGGGACTCTTACCAGTCCACATCTCATGTGGTGTCTTAACTATGGACTTAGAAGGTACCCTATTCAATGTGAAAGCGGCTATTTCTAGAGCATATCCCCAAAACGAGAGTGGTAGGTCTGACTGACTCATCATAGACCGAACCATGTCCAACAAAGTCTGATTACATCGCTCGGATACGTCGTTTCTCTAAGGCGTTCCAGGTGGCGTAAGCTGTGGAACAATTCCACAACTCTTTAGATTACTGCTAAACTCATGGCTCAAATATTCGCCTCCACGATCAGATCGCAAGGCTTTAATTTTCTTGCCATGTTGATTCTCTACTTCATTCTGAAATTGTTTGAACTTTTCAAATGTTTCAGACTTATGTTTCATTAAGTAGATATATCCATATCTACTAAAATCGTCAGTGAAGGTTATGAAGTATTGAAATCCACCTCTAGCTGTCGTACTCATTGGTCCACATACATCAGTATGTACAAGTTCCAATAAGTCTACCGCCCTCTCAGAAAAACCTGTGAAAGGCAACTTGGTCATCTTACCCAATAGGCAAGCCTCATATGTCTCTTATGATTCAAAATCAAACGAAGTTAGAAGCCCATCTGAATGGAGTCTCTTCATGCGATTCTCACTTATATGACCTAAACGACAATGCCACATATAAGTAGGACTTAACTCATTAAGCCGAGGCCTTTTAGCATTAATATTACAGATAGGTTCATCATCAAGATTTAAAATAAACAACTCATTCACAATGGATGCAAAAGCCACAAACATGTCATTCTTTGAGATCACACAACCATTGTCTTTACTCGCAAATGAATAACCATCCTTCATCAAACATGAAGGTGACACAATGTTTCGACTTAAACTAGGAACAAAATAACAATTATTCAATTCCATGATAAATCCTGACGGGAGGTGAAGTTGCATCGTCCCAACGCTCAACACAGCAACTCTTGCATTGTTGCCCACGCGGAAATCAACTTCTCCTCTTTTCACGCTTCTACTTCTTATCATTCCCTGCATCGTATTGCAAATATGAGCAACCGATCCGGTATCAAATACCCAAGAATTAATATAAGAATCAGCGAGAAAAATGTCTGTAACATAAACAACAAGTGTACAAGCAGCGGGAGTACCTTTACCACCGCCATCCTTCAAGGATTCCAAGTACAACTTGCAGTTCCTTTTCCAGTGACATTTCCCATTACAATGAAAGCATTTAGCTTCAGCAGCTTGTCCAACAGCCTTGGGCGCAGGAGGAGAGTTTGGCTTAGAGATCTGATCTTTAGCCATCGCCTTCTTCTTCTTCCAAGCCCTCTTCTTAAAGTTAGGCTTGTTTTGGACTACCATCACATGGTTACTGCCAGCACCTTTCTTGATATCAGCTTCTGCTGTTTTAAGCATGCCGCACAATTCATTCAAGCCCTTCTTCGCCCCATGCATATGAAAGTTCTAAATGAAGTTCCCAAAGCTAGGCGGAAGAGACGCAAGTATGAAATCAGTGGCCAACTCTGGGCCCATTGGGAAGCCTAGCTTCTCCAATCTATAAGTGTGACCAACCATCCTGATCACATGTGGGCCAACTGCTGCGCCTTGTGCAAGCTTGGTTTCGACAAAAGCCTTGGAAACATTGAACCTTTCAGTCCTGGCTTGAGTCTGAAACATATCATTAAGCGCCACGATCATATCGTACGCTGTATGATTATTATCAAATTGCATCTGGAGATCTGGCTCCATGCAAGCGAGCATAAGGCAACCCACTTCAAGATCAGCATCACATGCTTTCTTGTAAGCGGTTTTCTCTGCAGCAGGTGCATTATCAGCAGGCTCATCTGGTATTGGGGTGTCTAGAACATCTTCCTTTTTCACAGCCCTGAGAACAATTCTCAGGTTGTGGATCCAATCCACTTAGTTTGTTCCATTCAACTTATCTTTCTCAAGAATTGAACGCAAAGTAAATGGTTGATTACTGGGAGCTATCTACCACAAAAGTAATGCAAAATACTAAGACAATGTATCCAAGATAGAGTAAATCATATTAAACTTTTAATAGAATCTACTCCCAATAAAATCAATATCCCTCTATTGAAACTTAGTGATTCAAGACCCGCAACTAACAAGTCTACTAGTGAGCTTTAGGATCACCGCTAGGAGACATGGTAGATCGGTAAACAACTCCTTACTAATCATATCACATATGACTCTTGTTGTTGGGTGGCATCTCTATGCTTGTGTTACCAATAACTAATGCTCCAAGGTCCCTAACCATTAGGATAACCTTGTTCAAGTAACCAAACCTTCTGCTTGTAAGTGTCCGACATAAACCTGTCTAGTCAAGGAAAACCAGTGGCACCCTAATTTCATAGACCCGCCACCGATCGTACGAGACATGTGACAGTGCAAGGTTTGGGGAAGCATTATGACTTAAACATTGTTGAGGGATCGTTCTACTTCACTACCGCATATGTAGACAAAAACATTATCGCACGTGAAAGTAGAACATCGTAAGAACGACATAAACACATATTTGACTTGATATAGCCCATTATTCCTTTGGAGATCTCCATCTCTATCAATCTGTTCATCATGGTGATCGCCATCTCCATGATAGAAGTATGCCATCCTCCGTGATGAGTCCACCAAGACTATCTATCACTACCGCAGGACAATGAGATAAAATTATATGGTCGCGGATAGGAACATCACAGATTGGCACGCAGGCCATTACATTTGAATGGAAAATATCTATGGCTCCAACCATATTGTCTTGAACATGACGTGCAAGCCATGAATTAATTACATACATGCATCACATACACATAAGGGCTATACCAATCACGAATACCTGCAAAACAGAGTTAACCAATTCCGACGTCTAAACTTAAAAAGCCGAAAACTCAATTTTGCAAGTTGTTTTTCGCAAATCTAATTTTCGCCAAAACTACCAAAGGCTATCATTGACGAATGTGAAATTTTCCGACGCACGATTTTTGTTTAAGGTTTTTCTCGTTCCGAGGTCGTATGCAAAAGTTATGACCGTTTTACCGAACAACACTTTTCTGCAAAATCCCCCTCCAACGGCGGATCCAATCCGTCGCCGCCGCGCATTGTATGTGCCTGGAACTTAACCTAGGTTCGATTCGACCAATCTTATTGATCTCCAAGTCACCATAATTGGGTTTACATGTATCACTTAACTCGGATGGCGGAATTCCGACCGGTACGACTAGATCGTTACAATACCAACGTGGCAAGATCACGAACCATGATCAGAGATTGATCTTAAACCGCACATATCACCATATGCTCGTACCCGAATGTATAACGAGGCAACTAACGTCTCTGATACCACTGTAGGGTTATGAGGTTGCTACGTTAGCCAGAAAACAAATTTTTTCTACCCCATAAACCAGGAACTAGTGCTAGTTATAGATCACGGGGTTACCACTAGACGCGCAGGTGCAGCGGAAGCGACTTGATGTAGTCATGCACGTCGCAGCAGTGTCATGCAGTTGCGAGGTCGTCCGTCTCAACGTCTCCTCGCGGTTTGTCCTTGTGCTCCAGATGCAACACCTCCGAGGAATCCCACACGTGCAGGGAAGAAGCGTCACGCCTCTGAACTGCTAGGTCCGCGAGGAGTACTAGACGCGAGCGTGGGGAGGACGACGACGGCTACCAAAGAATGTGAGTATCTCTCCCCACGCCCATCCCTTGCTTATATAGGCGTCCTAATGAGCTCCCACGTTGGAGGCCCATTAGCAACCCTAAACCTAGTCTAATTCGGGTCCAACCCGAATTAGGCTTCCAGCCCCTTAAGCGTGTGACCCTATGGGCTCACACACACATAGACATGGTCTAAGTACTCTTACTCGACCAATAGTTGATAGCGGCCTCTAGCAAGGCGTGTCAACTCCTATGCATACGCTATGATTATATCAGATGAACCACCACAATTCAATATACATGTTATTCCTTTGTCTCATGATATTTGGTTCAACTCGTGGGTTAACACTTAACCCAAGCACGGCCATGCATTTCATGATCTAATCATTTGAGTGATCCAGTGATATCTCTCTCATATGGAGAGTGGCAAATTCCATCTTGATTGATTATGTCTCACAGCATGTTTCCTGATAAACCCGAAAGCTACCTTTATAACTACCCAGTTACGGAGTAGCGTTTGGTAGTCCGAGGGTAGGTCGTTTCACATCTTGAGTACATACGACAATCTCAGGTCTAAGGACATAACGTACACGATGTGTATAGAGACAATCTCATGTCGGGTCTGTCCAACACCATGTTCTACATGTGCCCACATTATTAGTTTGACATCTCATGTCCATGACTTGTGAAACATAGTCATCAACTAATAATGTGTTGATCTAATATTCATGTGCTTTCTTGCACGAACTCCGATTAGGGACAACTTTTATAATAACCATACAAGTAAAAGAGTTTCACAAGCAATTCACATAATTGCTAATCGATACAAGTTGTCTTTAATGGATATTCATAACATGTCATGGATACAAGGAATACATCATCTCTATGATGACCTCTAGGGCATATTCCCAACAATAGTATCTCCTTGCATCCCAAGACTAAAAAAGTTGAATATATATGTGTGCATTATTATTATATATCATAAAGTGCATAAAATAAAATTAACAATATTGATATGACATAATGTTTTAGTAAAAATATGTAAACTTATTTAAAATAATAACATAAAATTTCTTTCATGGAGTTATCTTTCATAATGACAAAATTGGGTAATTCATACAAGGGGTATTTTGAATTAACCTTTTATAATGGTAGTTGTGGGTAATTCGGATGGAAATTTAAGGTGTTATTTTGAATTAGTTTTCATAATAAGTAGATGTGGGCAATTTATAAACAAATATAGGATATTATTTTAAATTATCTTTTATAAGGATAGAGGTGGGTAATTTACATGCCAAATATTAGGGAGTTACTTTGTGTATTTTTCGTAATGACAGTGGTGGGTAACTTTTTAATAACCTATAATAGATCCAATGACTAATATCGGTGATGACCCAAAAGCAGGTTACTTCCTCCGTCCCAAAAAAATACAATTCTAGCTACAAACCTGGACAAAGACCTGTTCAGATTCGTAGCTAGAATTACGTTTTTTTTTGGACGGAGGGAGTAGATATTTCTTATTATGCTGAGAATTTTTAGGATTTAATCTTTTTTTAATGTGTTTGGTGAGAATTAAAGTGGTGTCGCCATTGGGGCTTTTAATTAGTAATCCCTCCGTTCTAAATTATAAGACTTTTCAAGAATCTTGGAGAGTCAAAACATCTCAAGTTTGACCAATAATTATAGAAAAAACTATCAAGATTTATGATATTAAATAGACATACTATAAAAATATAATTGATAACGAATCTAACGATAAATGTTATTATATTGTCATATAAGTTTGGTCAAATTTGAGATAATTTGACTCTCCAAGATTGTTGGGATGTCATATAATTTGGAACGGAGGGAGTAGTAAGAATAAGATGACATAGTAAGAGTAAGATAACATAAGATAGCGCAATGGCACACATCGATCGGCACATAATCTGCTCACGTAAACGATAACTTGGCCGGCCTCCATCTGCTGTGCTGATGGTCACGTGCCATGCCGTACGGGAGAAACGCCGTCGCTAGCTCGTATGTAGTCCTGCTCGAGGTATAGGATCAATGTGGCCACGACAGATCTGTCAGAATCTGACGTGCCATGACTGGCCACTCCACTCGGGCACAAGCTTGGCCGCTTGCTGCTGTTTCGGTTTGGCAGATGGTTGACGTGTCAAAGAGGGCCAGTTTATGCATTGGATAATATTGTCCTATACTGATGAACTATGGATTTTGCAGGTAACCAACCCAGACTAGAAGGTAGAGAAGCTACAGAAAAATTATCGACCGTACACGAGTCGTGCTCATAGAGTCATAGCCAGGGTTTTACTAACCGTTTTGCTGTCGGGAACCGGTGGCCGGCGGTTTGCCGGTTACCGACGGTAACCGCCCAAACCGGCCCCAAACCGAACGGTTTGGATTTTGAATTCAAATGACGTAGTTCAAACGGTCAGCAACCGGTAACCGGTCGGTTAGGGCCGGTTACCGTCTGGTTTGGTCGGTAACCGCTCCAAACCGTCGGGTACTCTTTTTTTTTGCTTGAAACAATCTATTTTTTTGCATGACCTTTGCACATAATGATGTAAATAGAACACACAATTCAGGGAAAAATAGTGTGACACAAATGGACAACTCATCGAAATATCATAGTGATGCACTAGTCACAAATTCACGACGAAAATAACGTAGTTCACCGTTGCAACAAGAAATCGTCCATGGAAATACCTTGTGTCGAGACATGCAAACATTATGGTCATTGGCGTAGAATATAAGGGAAGATCCCGTTTCGGCACGCCTCCTCATACTCCGCGGTAGACATTAGAGCGATACCGCGCGTCTGGAGCTAAGCCTTGTAGTCTATCCATGATTGGCCCGTCCAATGAGCTGTGGTCTCCCATTCCTGCACTAACATGTTGTAGAAATCCGGGTCTTGCCATTCGTAGACC